>CAJVPT010005306.1:0-12337 GCA_910592055.1 Acaulospora colombiana | reverse complement strand
CTTTCCATACTTTTTCAGATACACATAGTTTCCTTATCAGTATCTGAGCCTTATCTATAGTTTCTTACCTTGCAACACTTAATCTTTCATGCCAGACTTTCGGGTTTTTGGATTCTAGACCATTACAAGTAAATTGCGTCACCCACGTGACCCATAACAACATGTATTCTTGTTTACATTTCTATTAACCGTGGAGCAACCAGTACCATAAATAGTGGTATATATGAATGATTACTATTTTCATCTTATAGAACAAATTCCACCTAATAAATATTATCAATATCAGCAATTTCTTCTATTATTTAAATAATATAATAGTAAACTCTATAAATTCAACCTCCTTATTATCAACAGCAAATAGAACAGTATTCCAATTAACAACTACATAATTAAATCTATAGATAAACAAAGTACTACCAGAGTCTTAGAAATATAATATAAAGTCAAAGTCAGAAAGAAACATCAAAGAAACTTGATCTAGCATAAAACAAACTCTATTTATAGCATTACTAAAAAGAAATCAAGCTTTGACAAGATATATAAATACTGTATATTACAAATAATATTTTCTTCCTAACTATAAAATATACAGTACAACTTACAACTTTATACTTATATCAACTAAGACTGAAAAGATTTATAGAAGAATTATATATAGTATAAAGTACAAATATACCTGGTACTATCAACACTTAATTCAATTATATACTTCAAAACTCACTATGAAATTTATAAAATTGCTATATGACAACTTTAAAAATATGCAGGAGATCTTCAAGATCTCTATAATAGCCCAACAACAGCTGAACAAATTTGTCATAATAGGCTATAGAATTTATAATGGTATATATAGTAAAAATAAAGCATTCTTGAAAAATGATCCTTCTATTCAGAAAAGGGTTCAACCTCTATTATGATATTTTTTACAATCTCCAAGTAAGGTTGAGTCTCTAAAGTATTTAGTATATAAAATTTCATAGATTATTTATGTTTCTTTTTGAGAAACAAAATTTATAGCCCTTCACTTTAATAGGAATAAAAGTTAGAAAATACTATAATCAATTATTTGAATAATGAAGAATAAATATGGATAGTTTTTTAATAGTTATTAATTTAAAATTTTTAATTTTTCCTAGTAAGGGACATTTGACTTTTGTTCCTGTCTTCTCCTTTAGAGACCCATCTTTATCTTCAAATTAATAATATAATGATCTTAATCTCTAAAATATTTGAAAGTAATAAAAACCTTCACTATATCAATGAAGTCATAGATATTAAATGGTACAAATATAGAATATTACTTGGATATCACAGAATATAATTTGTTAAATAAATAATCAGTATATACAAAATATATTCTATACTATAGTATTAAGTAGGAGGCCTATATAACAAATTTATTAAAAGAAAAAAATCATATTAGTTTTATAAGTTCATAACAACTGTAGCTAACTTCTTCTATATTTTAGGTAACTTTAAAAATCTCAACTTCTTTATTCAAATCAAATAAACAATTAGTAGTATAAATACCTTAGTATAATATATTATTATTCTTAACAAGAAACTTACTATCGGAAAAAAAAATTAGTAATGACTTAATATATATCAAAATAAGATATTATTATTACTTTACCTGATTACCATTAACCATCTATAAGTAATATACAACTCTCCACTTCTTGCAAAATTTTTTTAATTTTTTCTTGATTAACCAAGTACAAATCCATTATATATGTTTTAATAGTTGCAGCTGCTGGTATTTTAGTTTTTTGTGAAATTGATTGGATAAATGTATGAAATGCTGGCTCCTCTACGATTGTAAAAGGGTATTGGTTTATAACAATCCATTGGATGAGATTTTGTTTTATTTTTTCAGGTTCATATATCCACTATATAAAAAATAAATTTGGCATAGTTTTAAATTTAATAAATATATTTATACTGACCACTGTAGTATTAAAAAAATTTCCGATTAAAGGTTTATCAGAAGTTGGATTTATTTTTATCAGGTGATTTTTTTCTAAGTGTTTGAAAAGATTAGAGGTGCTGCCTCCACTACAGATATATTTGGTGCTGCAATAATTACAGAAAACTTTTTTACTTTTATTGAAATCAGAATCCTTTGTAAAATGGTTCCATACTTTACTTCTATAATTTATTTTATTACTCAATAATATCCCCAAAAAACTACTTGTAACAACATTACTAGTATCACTCAATTCATAGCTATCTAAACTGAAACTTTTATTATTTATTTCATTGGAATCATTGAAAGAACTATTATATTCCATTTTATTTTTGATGTAAATAATACTAGTAATGTTACAAGGAGAAAAATATCATAAAAAATATCACAAAATTTTAAAGAAACATATAAAGGTGTTAAAGGAATATTTTTTTAATTACCTTAAATAGCTATATTTAAATATAGTTAAACTGCTGAATTTTATTTAAACCTGGCTAGGTTTTAAAACTTGAAATTTGTATCCGATTTGTATACAAATGGATCAAAAAATTTAAAATCTGATTTGATCCGTTCAAATAAAATCCATAGATCATTCAGATTCGGATAAAAATTGCGATCCCTAACTAGCATACAAGGTAGTAATAGACAACAATACCAAAGACACAAACATTGTTCTCAGCACATGCCTAGAAGAAAACTATCTACAACCCTACTTCAATAACAATGTGGAAATTATCCAACCTATCTAAAGAACTATCAAGCAAATTCACCAAGCATGACTTACAATGGACTGGAAAAATCTCAATAAAACATCAACCTGAATCAGCAGATTCGTAAGGAAATAAATTGGAAAGCCAGTCTCATATTCAGTTATCCCACAATACTTACATATCCACAAACAGACAGTTGGGATCACTAACAATGCATCTTCTCAATTAAATTATGGAATAGAGAGTTGTCAACAATAGACAAACTGCAAAAGCGCCATCCAAACATATACAAAATAGTTAAATATCATAGTTGCACTAATGTAGAAAACAACGACCATCCATTTATCTATCTATAGTACAGAATTAACATATATAAAGAAATCAACAAAATCATATATAGAGAACTACAATACAGGAAAAATAAAAAATCCCCTTCAATTATACATATAAAGATAGAGCTCAGTACAAAACACCTGAAAATCTTTGCACTCAGGAAAGGTATTAGCAAAGCCTTAAACAACCTCATCATTAAAAGCATTGGCTAGAACAAGCTCATTGACACACTAAAAAGCATCACAAGCTATACAAGATTCCTAATATTCAATATATGGATTGATAGATACAGATGAATAATACAGTAGGAAAGAGACATGAAAATCAACAAGACCTCTATAAAGAAGCAAGAAAAGAAAGGTTATAAAAACAATCAAGAATATATCATATCAAGCAGATCTCAACTGATCAACATGATGAACATAATTAGTAATATACTTAAAAGAAAACATGACATTTTTTATATCTTTAGTATCAGTGCTAATGGAGTCTAGATACATTAGTTTCCAATAGGAGCAACAAGCCATAAGGGATTTACAGAATCAATTAACTTTTTAATAGATTAATATAGAGTATACATAAAGAAAAAAGAGGTAGTAAATATAGTTATTATTTCAAGTAATATATACTGTATTAAAATTAATAAAGTAGGCCTACTTGCATTTTAAATATATATATATATATATTTATTTAATTAATATATCCTTTTTTTTCTTAACTATTTGAGAAACTTATTCATTCTTAATCTTGATTTCTTTCTCCTGCATTGTCTAAGAAGACTTATCACCCAATGAAAATCTTTATTTTCAGCAATATACTTGGTTCTAACTTTTTTGAATAGTAATTTTTTTATTATCTATAGTTAATAATAGGTCCCTAAAGTATTTATCATATAAAATTTTACAGATTCTATATCCCTTTTTGAAGGACAAAATTCATAGCTCTTTACTTTAATAGAAACAAAGGTTAGAAAATATTATAAATTAATAATTTGAATAATAAAGAATAATTGTAAATAGTTATTTTATAGCTATTAATTTAAAAATTTTAATGTTTCCTAGTAAAGAATATTTGATTTTTGTTCCTGTCTCCCCCTTTAGAAACCCATCTTTACCTATAGTAAATGAGTAACTTATAATAGATCCCAGGTTTTTATATAATTCAATAGGAATTAAATTACGTTATTTCAGTGTAATATTCTTTAACAGTTATACTTAATTAAAGAAATTTTACTGATGAACATCTTCTATTATTCAAAAAGTCAAATTCGCAACAATTTTTTTGTTTTGTAATAGTGAGAGAATCTTAAAAGAAATAGTGATCCTTATTAATTATGTTGTTCTTCAACAATTTTTGGAAAAATCCATTCTCAACTATAATAAAAGAATTGAAGTTTAATACAGACTAGAAACTACTTGGTTTTATTACCTAATTGGAATAAGAAAAAGATTTTGGTCTTGAACTTTATTGGATTTAAATTATAAGAAAGAAAGATCTAACTTGAATAAATAATAGCTTTTTTACCACCTGAAAACTTGTTGCTTATATTTTATTGGCCTTATAATACTTAATTTATAGATTAATTTAATTGGAAGAATAAAATAAAAATAGGATATCAATCAACTTTTTTTATTATCAATTATATTATCAAAATATATAAAGTAATTAGTAAATACTTGTTTATATTTAGCTACTAATATATTTTATATTTACTAATATATTTTGCAATAAATTATACTAGCCGAAAAAAAATTATTTGATATACTGCCACTCATGTAATATTCAATAAAAAATAAACAATTCGTCAAAAAAATAATATAAATAAATTGCCAATTACAAAAATTGGCATATTAACATTTGTCAAAAAATTCATTAACAATTTGTCAAATAATTTATTAACAATTTGGCAATAATTTATTAACAATTCATTAATAATTCATTAAAAGTTTGACACAAAATTATTTATTAACAATTCAATAAAAATTCAGTATTAATTTATTAATAATTAATCAAAAATTCATCAACTATTCATTAAAAATTCACAACTATTTATTATAACTATTTATTAACTATTTGTTAAAAAACTAGCAATTATTTATTAAATTATTAATTAAAGATTCAATAATTATTAATTAAAAATTTGGCAACTATTCATCAACAATAAAGTAAAAAAATTGATAAACTTATATACAAATTATTTGAATTGAGGTTATATTTATAAATTATAAATAATATAAACTATAATATGATACATAATATATTATTTACTGTATATTATTATTATTTTTTTTTTAACCTACAGTTAGGTCAGTATGACTTGTTTTTATTGTATATATAAAAAATATTTATAAAATATTTTGACTTTTATATATCAACTTACCTGTTATCGAAAAACTATTTCTCTAAATGCAACTTAGGAAATGATATTTTACTTATTTATTGACTTGAATAAATTCTTCAGTCAATAAAATTCTTGCCTACAAGTTATTACTATAGATTATTCTAAATTATAACTGCAGTTAAAAATCAAACTATTTCCTTCCATGATAAATCCAATCTTTGATGATTTCTATATACTTCATTCCCTCCTTTCTTTTAATAACTTCTCATCCTGGATCTTCTGTAAATGTAGGTTCTTCTTCTTGTTTTTGTATGACTTGCATGATGGATCTATACCTAGGTTTTTTTATTCTTTTGTCCTTTTCAATAATATTCTGCTTCTTTTCTTACTTTATTACTTTTTTGCAGTGTCTGTTCCATATATTCTTCTTGAAATTTTTTCTTATCTTATAACAAAACTTACTAATTATGCTCTATGTAACTGTCAAGGGAATTTTGAGTTATGCTTTGAGGTAATTCTTCAAGAAAGTAGTTTTGTTCTTTTCCATATATCCACAAATAGTATTGAAAAGACTTTTGTCAAATTGTTGAATCTCATTTAACCATTTACTTGTCCAGTTATTAATTGCAGGATAAACTTTTTCTTTGTCTTTAATTTCTTTGCTGATATAGCAATTGATCTTTTCTTTTGCTTTTTTTCATATATCTTCTCTAATTTCTTTAGTAGCTGAACATTCGAACAGGTGTTCTAATTTTTCTTCTTAAAGTTCACATACTGGACAGATTATTATAATATAAATATCTAATTTTCTTTTTTTCAATATCTGCAGTATTGGAAGTTCACTATAAGTCAAGTTAGTCAAGAAACTTTTATCTCTATTATCTTTTAAAAAGGTATCAAAGGTATTGGATGGGTTAAACTGATTCCAGAAAGTTAACCAGTCTATGATTTTGTCATTTTGAATTCAAAATTCTTGAATTCTTTTCTGTGTTGTCCAATCTTTTTTAATCTTTTTCTTGTTATACATTTTGACAAATTCCCTAATACTAATATTTATCATGATCTTCCTCTATGTGGCTATTGTAAGAACTGTTCTTAACTCTGATAGTTAGTGCCAGATTATTGGATTTTTATATCTAGCTTGTTTGGTGAGTAGATCTACTTAATTATTGAACTTATTGATCCCATGGGCTTTAATCTTTATAATTTCCAAGGTGAGATTTTTCTTTTTAACTATGTCTTTGATTTTACTTTATAATGGTCAATTAGTAGTTTTTGTCTATCTCCTTATTGATATCTCCACTTGTGAACTAATAAACTTTCATATTTTAATTGCAGTATTACAATTAGAGAAGATTGAGACTATTGTATTTTAGGAAGTTATATATATTGCAGCTAGAATAACCAATATTTCTGTCCTGCTTGTTAATGGCTATATTATTATTCCTGCTGAAAATTGCTTCACAACTTTGTTGTCTTTTACTAGAACACAGGCCAAATCTATTTCAAGCTCATTATCTTTTGTTCCTTTTTTATAAGATCCATCTGTATAAAAAGTAAACTGATTGACTATATGTCTTCTATTATATTTCAGAATATCCATAAGTTCTTCTATATATTCTTTTAATAAGATAGTTTATCTTTTTTTTTTATTAATATTATCTACTGCTATAAATGGATCAAAAAGCTCAATAGGAAGAATAGTATGTTATTTACTATTCTTAAAAAAATTGATAAAAAGTTGTCTTGTTACTAATAATGGGTCTTTAAAGTATTTAGCATATAAAATTTCATAGATTACTTATGTCCCTTTTTGAGGAACAAAATTCATAGCTTTCACTTTAATAGAAACAAATTTTAAAAATTGTATAAATCAATAATTTGGATAATAAATAACAATTGTGTGTAGTTTTTTAATAGTTATTAATTTAAAAATTTTAATGTTTCCTAGTAAGAGATATTGACTTTTGTTCCTGTCTCCCTCTTTAGAAACCCATCTTTACTTGTTACTAATAGAATTTGGATTCTTAACATTGCTTTTTTTAATATTTCAAGACTAATTGTGACATAGGCTTTGGTTATGTCTTGAAAGAAAACCTATAGCTCTTTTCTTTTTTTGCTAGTCTCTTTATATATATTGTTCAGAAGTTGAATGAATTCAGCAGTACTTTCTTCTTATAGATCAGCAAAGTTAGGTTCTTGTAAGATATCATACTTTGTAAAGATAGTTGGTAAGCATCTATTTAATATTTTGATAAAGCAAAGTCTCACTTTATTTGGTAATACAATTGATCTGATATTTCCAAGCTCACAGTGTTATAGTTTAGGCTTGAGTATAGAGTATATATGATTGCTTTTTATTTCTTGATATTTAACATTTTAAAGGATTATATTAAAAAGCTATACTAATTTAACTTTTCCTTTTGGTTCCAAATTTTTCAACATTTCATACTAATTTGTAAGAAATCAGATACCTTTTTGTTGAAAAAATTTTTTTATGTTTATCATATTTTTTTATTGAAATTTTTTCTTTTGAGAGAAATATCATTCTGGTTTAATCTATTCTTTGAATTAATATTTCTCTTTATAATTAGGATCTAAATCTTTGAAATTAAATTTTCTTTTTTTAAAAACTCTTTGGTAATAGATTTTGACTTTTTAATTAATAGTTTATGAATTTGTAAATATATATGTTGAATTCTTGCAATCTTATATTAAGAGTATATTAAGTATTATCTTGAATTATCTTATTAGTAGAGGACTAATTTATTGTAAAGTCAATTATAGCATTTAAGTCTTCTATAATAATTACTTCAAAGTCCTTTCTCTGTTTTTTATAAATTTTTTTCTGTGGGATTTGTTGCAGATATCTACTTTCCTTTTTGTTAGAAGATAAATAAATATAAAGATTATATGTTTACTTTTTATTGATAGGAAGCTAGCTTCTATTATATGACCCTCTATTTTTTTAATACATATTAGCTTTCATATTTATTTTTAATTAGAAAATCTACTCCAGAGTCTTTATATCAGCTAACATTACTACTGTAAAAGAACTTGTGTATTTATTGAAATTTGAAGGTAAATGTATCAGTTTCAAATGTATGTTTTGTTTTACAAATTTCAAAAATATCAATATAAATTTCTTGGATTTTTTCCAAAGTTTTTATTGATTATAGGTTGTGTTAATATCTCTCACATTGTATATTTATATAGTAATAATGTTATAGATAAATAGTTTGAAGTTATTACTTTAATAAAGTGTATACCTTTTTTATATTTTGATAATATTGGATTTTATTGTTAAGAAAAAGTTATCTAAAAAGTTTGTATTGTTTAATTTATTATTAAATATATCATTGTTTGTTGCACAAGTCTTTGAATTTATTATTTTTTGAGAAGAGCTGAATTTCTTTTAAGAGTTTGGTCCTTTTTCAGAATATTATAATAGGACAAGTACACTTTATAATTATCAGATTTCTCTTTTGCATCCTGATTAGGAACATTTATTGAATTGTTGTTCCATTTTACTGATTCTTGTATTAATTTTTTTAGATTAATTAAGATCTGTTATTGAGAAGTAAAACTATTGTTTTCAAAGTTTGAGCTGTCTGAACTTTTTAATTTTTGATTAGTTCTTTGTCTCTATTTTCTATTTAAGTTAATAGGTTCATTATTGTTACCTGTTAATGGGATATATCCAGCTCTTTTGAATCTAGGTTTTTATCTTGCTTTTATTGTGTATATGAATAGTTTGTTTCTGGATAATATGTATAATTTATTTATATAATTATTAAATTCATTGGTTTCTTTTTTAAAGTTAAGTTTATATCTTGATATTTTATGATATCTAATATCAGTTCTTTTTATTTTCAATCTATTTGTTATGTATTTGATTTTATTGATTTATTATTAATTCTGAAATCTTTTTGTGATATTGTTATTCAAATGGTAAGTCTTATTCTTTTTATAAGTATTCTTTGACACTTTATATAAGTTTAGTGTCATATTCAGTATAAATATATATTGTTTTAGAACTTTTTAAAATCTTGCAATAAAATGAAACATATAATAGTGTAGTTTTGTTTTCTAAGCATAAGTAGATTTCTAGAAATAAAGTATACTTTAGCCTTGATATATCTAACTGCTCAAGCAATCAGACTAGTAGTAATATTATGAGTATTATATAGTCTTAAAGACTGAGAGTTATATTGTCTGATAATCTGATTAATTTTTTCATTATCTGATTTATATTAAGTAAAGACAGCCTTAATGGTTGCCTTATTTATGTGAATCATCTATTCCTCTTCTAAATTCTTGAACTGTTAATGAATATAATATAGACATTTTATTCTTCTTTAAGAATAAGAGTAATTATAAATATAAATATTTGTTGTATTTTCATATTTCAAAAGAGTAGCTTTAATATTTTGAAGTATATAATTTCATTAATATTAATTAAAATCTTTTATTCTCTATTAAAGAATCTTTTCATGTATTAAATTCTTGAAGTTCATCTATTTTTCTATATTTAAAGGAATGACAGTAAAGTTTTTTTCCTCTTTTTTATTAATTTTCTTTAGGTATCACAATGCATTTCTTTTTTTTACAATAGAATATAGTCTAAGTATTTTTATTAAGAAAATCCTTTGATATGTTTAGTGCATTTTGAAGATATTTTATCCTTTTATTTTCAGATTTTCCTAGAAGCCTGGATATGAGAATTCCTATTTTATATTTACTATTTTCTTTAATATAGAAAAAATTAATACTAAATAGTAACAGTTTATTTCTTGTTTTATAGAAAAATTGGTTTGTAATATTATCTCTTTTAACATTTTCAATAATCTCCTCTATCTCTATTTGGTTTTTTAATTCCTTATCATCTATTTTATTTCAGTATTACTGGATATTTCTACTGTTATATTTAATTGAACTTCTATATAGTTTTCTAGGTTTATATTATAAAGATTATCATTTATTGTAAATTGAACTATTGATATTTTATATTATATTTGTTGTAATTATTTTTTTTACTCAATTATATCAAAATATTTGTCTTTTAGGTATGGAACTAGAAGATTTTCTTTTCATCTTTTTCCTATCATTTGTTTCACAAATATAAGATATATTGATTGAAAATTGTGGCCTTAATAAAGATAGTTTAATTGATATTTAAGATTCAGACAATAATACTGTTCAAAATTAAGTATTTGTTTAATTTAAAGACAGGGTTTTGCATTGTTTTTGAAGTAGCAGCTATATTGAAAATAGTTTATATTACTCAAAGTTTTTTGTGTTAATTGAATTGTTAAAAAGTTAAATCAATATATCAATTATATATGCTTCTCTTTTTTTTATAATTTGTATTAATCTATATTTTTTATTGATATATTTAGGTTATATAATATGAAAAAACTTATTGACTATTTTAATATATAGTGTAGTTTAAAGTTTATGTATACAGAAAATAAATAATTGTTGTTACCATAACAGATATTATTTAGAGTTGATTAACTCTTGTTTATTAAATCTAAAAATAAATATGATATATGGGATTGTAAATAAAAATATATTTGTTTAAAGTTTTTATTTGTTACATAAGCTTATTATAAAAGCACAGACGTATCAGATTTCATGTAATACATTTGAGATATAATTAGTTATTGTGCTGTTTTGAAACTTTATTGTATTAAGTAAAAGTGACTTGAACATCTTTTTAAGTATTGTAAATCTTAAGTTAAACTGATTTATTAGTTTGAATTATTGTTTATAGGACTTCTCTTAGTGTTAAGAAAGGTATTACCCTATATTAGCCTGGCTAAGAGCTTGTGAAGTTGAAATTGAGCCTCAAAAAGCTTATTGTGAATTAGTATTCATATGCTTTTTTTTTCTCTATAAAGAAAGAAACCATATATAGGATAGATAAGTTTTTTTTATCTACTTGATATTTTTTATCAATTAATTGTAAATATTTTAAAACTTGCTTAAAGGCTGAAATTTTGTATATATAAGTGTTTTCTTATATATGAAGATAATTTTTCTTGTTTTCAAATAAAATTAACAAAAAAAAATTTTTTAAAGAAACTGGAGATTAGTAGAAAGAGTTTTTTTTTATTAATTATTAATAAATTAATAATAAATTTTTATTTAATTACTAATAAATAATTTTGTAACAAACTTTTATTGAATTATTAATAAAATATTTAACAAATTAATAATAATTTTTTTAATAATTTGTTAATAAACTTTTAATTAATAAATTTTTTATTATTAAATTTTTTTATTACTAAATTCTTGATTGTCACTTTATTACTGAAATAATATTATGCCAAGTAGCAGCAATTGAAATAATTAATTATATTTTATTATTAAATTTAATCAAATTTAATAACAATTTAACTGTTGAATAATATAATTTCAATTATTAGTTATTTTATTAGTAGAGAAGTATATTCTATAGATTGTATTATATTTATTTTTTTGATTAATTATATTTAAAAAAGTATTTTTTTAGGAATAAAGTTAGGGAATTATTTTTTTGTTTTTGTTCTTAAGTCTTTATTTAGAAAATATATTATCTAAATATTGTAGCTTTGATAAAAACAATTTGATTTATATTTAGAATTCTAACAAAAATACTATCTATAATAGAATATCTGATTGGACTTAAAACAGAATTAAAAATAGTTTTCTAAATAAAAATTATTATAGATAGCTTGAGTCTTTCAAATTTTATTTATTTATTATATTATTTAACAATTAAGCCAGTGTATCCATAATATATATTTCTTTCTTTTTTATAACTTGAATTAATTAATAATTTTTTGTTATTATAATTGATGTATTGCAAAAAATATATTATTATTATTATTATTATTATTTAAGTACTCATAGCCAGGATAGATTATTAGTTTATTAATTAATTGAAAACAAAAGTACATTTTCATTCGAGCAGCATGATACATACTACAGCTAAACTATTAT
>CAJVPT010005305.1:0-12340 GCA_910592055.1 Acaulospora colombiana | reverse complement strand
GATTTTAAAACTTGAAATCCAATCAGATATAAAATTTAGAATCCGATCAGATCAGATTTCAAAATTTGAAATCCATATCCGATTCGTATACAAATGGATCAAAAAATTTAAAATCTGATCCAATTCGTTCGGATCAAATTCGCGGATCATTCAGATTCAGATAAAAATTGAGATCCCTACCTCTTACCTTCCTATATACTTGTGATTGATGATGCCTCCTGTCTTTCGATAATAAAAAAAAATGAAGAAATAATAGTTTATGATAAAGCTTCCAACAAGGTGATACTGGCTGTATACCAAAATCATATTGGTTTTGATGTACTTAAACTCATGAGATGTATGATTATCGACATATTTGTTTTGCACTGTCAAGTTGCCTGATCATTAGAAATTAAAGAATTGAATCAAGGTATCTTAACAGCTGCAGAGTATATATTTAACTAAACTTAAGTTTTTAATTTTTAAAACTTTATTAATATTAATATTTACAGGTATCTTTTGAAAAGAAAAAGTGGAATATTTATCTATGTGTATAACATATCTGTTGAATTATGAGAATCTAAAAGGCAATATTTGCAAGAAGAAAAAGTTGTAGTGATGAACAGTTTCTTTTTAACTATGTCATATATATATATTTTGAAGATATGACCTCAAGTATACAAAAAAAATAGATGAATACAATCTACCTCGGCTAGATGGCAACAAATATAGTGCTACTGACAAAGGAATTACAGCTTTTTTCAATAATAAAAAAATATATTTAAACCATTTTTTAGGTCTATGTAAGGTCTATGTAGCCTGGAGATACAGCAAATTTGCCTATACCAACCTTAATTTTTTGGACCATACAATTGCAGCAACTTGTCTGAGAGGAATATGATCTGTTAACAATAAAAAATTTGCTTGTAATGAAGGGGATTTTGATAGAGACAACTTTTATATGATTAAATGAGGAATTAAAGTTAAAATGATAGGTATTTTTAAACATTACAAATTTTTAAAAATTTAAGTTATTACCAAATTAAAATTGTCACAATTTTTACTAGGAAATACTCTTTATTGCTGGCCAGAGAATAAATTGCATTGTACTACAGTATTACTAATAGAAGATATAACTTGTGTATTGTCTCAAAATTTGATAAAAAAAACAGTATCAACTATAAAAAAATAGAGAGAAAGTAAAGAAGAAGCATATCATATGGATTACCAACATAATCAATTATCAACTGATCAATATGTTTTACAAGCACTTGAAACATCAATAATAAAAAATAAAGAAAAAAATGATCCAGAAAATCAAGTTATTTTAGAGAGTACTGGCTATAGAGATGAGTATATTAATATAGAATCAAGTGAATGATCATAGATTGTATAGATAAATTTATTTAAATTTAATAAAAGAAAATTTTTAAATTTAAAGTTAAAAATATTCCTGAAAGAATATATTTGTTAAAATTTTTTTTATTAAAATAAAGTCAGGTTAATTTAAATATATTTAATTTAATTTAGTTAAACCAAAGCAGTTATAGTTAAACATGCTTTAAAACAGATTCAAAATATACCAAATCGATTTCAAATTGTTTTTGCATCGAATCTGAATCAGATTCAAATTAAATTAAATTGAATCAAATTCAGATTCGAATTGGATCAGATCAAACTGTTATAATTTTGAATCAGATCGGATCAGTTTAAAATGAATCAGATCCATATCCAATTTGTATTTATAAAAACTGAATCAGATCGAATCTAATTAAAATCCAATCTGATTAAATCTATTGTGATCACTAGTAAATATTCAACACAAATTGAACTTAACATGTGCAAAAGAAAAATAAGTATAAGTATTTACCCATAATTAAGTAACTTTAGACAATGAGAAAAAAGAGAAAGAAATGAAGAGTTAAAATAAAAATAAAAAAATAAACTATATTTATAGATGTTATAATTCTATATATTATATATAATTTTTGTCTATTCATTATATTAATTACATATTTTATCATATTAGTATATATAATTATTGAAAATTTTGAACTATTATAAAATTTTTTGATTTATAAAAGTTTGTAATTAAATCTTTATTTTTAATCAAAATCTATATAATCATAAAATAATTATATAATATTTTAATAAATCAAAAAATTAAATCAGACCCAAAATAAAAAAGATTTATTGATTTTAATATAAATTAAAATTTTAATTGCTGCTTGCTAGAGGCCCTTGCCACTATGACTTTAAACACATACATGCCCTTACCATTTTATCTAAAAGTCAATTTTTTTTTTCAGTAATTAAATTTTTGCTAGTTGAAAAAACCTGTTCCATAGGTATACTAGTTATAGGTATTGTTAAGTAATTACATGCAATATATATGAAATATGAAAATTGCTATTCATTTATTTTTCCCCATTTCAAAATATTTATTTTCTCTATTACCCAAGGTAATAAAAAATATAACTGTAATTTATTTTGATTTTCTATATACCATTGCTTAAATAATTTTGCCCTAACTGTATTATATGTTTCTTTCATTTCAGTGGTTTCTATAGTTCTTGAATTTAATTCTTCATATTCTTGAAAAATATCATCAATACTAGAAAATAAAAGATATTTAATATTGACAAGTTATATTACAAATAAACATAAATACAATAAATATATTTACTTTTTACAATAAATCATTAAACTATTTCCACTGATTCTTTGATCACATACAAAAAAGATGTTCATAAGAAGTTTTATACTTTCTTACTAATAAAGTCTTTATACTTTCATTAAAACAACTTGAAGCTTGTCTTCATTTATCTCTTCTTCCCTTTCCTACTTGTTTATAAACTCCTTTGAATAAAAACTTGAGCCTTTAGTGACCTGAAAAGACTCAAGTATGCACTTCTTCTATCAAAGGCAAGAAGGTTCTAGGAAGTAAAAGGACTAACAAGTAAAGTGTCACCTTATAAAACTAGAAATAATAAGATATAGAGGTTCTGTTAGCAGGAAAAGACTTATTTTCCACCTTCTCATATATTATTTCATACCCTCTTAAAGTGCTCATTGTTTTTCATGATTTTTTTGGGGATTTTGCCTATCTCAGTTTGTCCCTGAATTTCTGTTAGTACAATGTCACCTGGTATCTAATTGATTGACATAAAACATGTTAGTAGCTGAATATAAACATGCTCCTATTGGTCACCTCATGTGTTCTGATGATATCATTGATAATTGAAAGAGAAATCATGGATATGTCCTCCTTCATTTCTCCAAATGAAGTTTAACTGAAGTGAAAAAATCATGAGGCTATTAGGATAGACATTAAATTCTCTAGGTAGTGAAAAGATGATTATTTGTTCAAGTTAAGGCCTTCAACTTCTTATCATCCTAGTTAGGTAAAGTACATGAAGGAGGTTATTTTCTTATCCTGGTCAGGCTGTAAGACCAAAAAGCAGAGGAATGTAAAACACTGCTCTTCTCTAGAATTGAGAATGCATTTCCTCAGACGTTGTGTAATGATATTGCAATTATGATAAACAATAGTAAAATTTCTTTAACTAGGCATGGCTGCTGGAAGATATCAAGTATTACTTAACAAGACTGAAAAGCCACATAAGAACCTGGGATCTACCATTAGTCATCTTCTTCTGCACAGGTGAATACAAAATTAAGATTAAAAGAAAGAAAGTGTTGAGCAAGACATTGGACCTGAATAGTCAATAAGTACCTCAGATAGTAACAAGAAAATAATCAAGAGTATAGATGGATAAGTTTTTCAGATGGTTAAAAAGAAAAAGAATATCCCAGAAGGGTTGACTCTTAATGAGAAGAGGTTTTTAGTAGAGGTCCTTTGTAGGACATAAAGCATTTTAATTTTCTTTTTATTTTTTCATTTTCATGTAGTGCATTTGCACATTTTAAATATACCCTTTTCTTTTTCTTTTTTCTTTTTCTTTTTGTAGATTCTCGAATTCAGTTTCTTGGAGAATAATAAGTAGTGACAACCTGCTGGCAATGATAGGCAAGTTAGGAGGATCTTCATTCAAAACTTGGTCTGGAGCAAAATATTGTTCCCAAGATTGCACTTAGAGGCTAAAGCTCTTCTGAGAATTGAAAGTCATTGACGAGTGTGTTAATATAAATATTTTAGTTTAGCCATAATGCAATTGTCCTATGTATCTTTATTAGTTTTCTTAATGATTAATAAATATACAGTACTGGTCTAACTACAGGTTTAAAAAAAAAAAAAATAAAATAAATATATTTACTTTTTTTTTATCTCTTCAATTAAATTTTTTCAGCCATTTTCAACAAAATATTTGATTTTAAATCATGGATCTAAAACAACTGTTAGTGTATAAATTTTATTTGTTTTGTTATAATATTCTAAAATTTTATCCCAACATATTTTTGCTGTTTTTTTAATATTTGAATTAATTCTATTATTGTTGATGATGTCTTCCAAATAGTTAATTAAAATATTATATAATAGAATTGTAATAGAAAGTATTGAATATGTTACTACTAATACTATTGTAGTTGCTTCATGAAAATACTCAAGAAATTTTGTTATTTGTTCAAATATATTCTAATTATTATCTATAAATATATGGTTTATTAATTCTTGACTTGATATTATAAGGTATTCAATTGTCTATAAATATAAGTAAACAGTTTAAATTATATTAAATAATGTGAGATAAATATACTGTTTTTAGTTGTATAGCATGTACAATTATGTTATACTGTATATTAAATTTCACTGAATTTTCTAAAATAGGTTTTAAACTTTTTATTTATTGATTTTTACAAGCATCCTTTAATTTTTCCAGTTGGTGAGGTGATAATTATATTTTTACAACCAATTTTCATAACTATATATAAATAAATTAGTAAATATAAAAACAATATACTGTATATATTATATAAGTTTACTTGTTTTATATTTTCTTCTAATATATTTAAAGTTTTTTGTACACTTAAATTAATAACATATACAAAACATTATAAATGATTTTCTATTATAATAAAAGATATTGCTGAGTTTTACTTCACTCTTCTACCAATTTAACAAACGTAACATTATTTGTAGCATTTTCAGTTGTAATTTTCAATATCTTTAAAATTAAATAAACTATTTTAGTCTTATATTATATTTATTTTAAATATATAAATAAGTTTACTATTATTTAAATCATAAATTTCTTTAAACATGATAAAAATGCTTCTTTAATATTTTTACTTGAATGGATACCTCACAGCTGCACAAAGTCTATTATTATACTTTGTATTCTTCAATAGAATAGGTAGTTATATCTAAAAATATTTTCATTGAAACTGATGTCCAAATATCAAGTGTAAATGAAATATAACTTTTTATTTCTTGTAACATTTTTTGAATTTTTTCTTGATCATTTAAATAATAGTCCATTATACAGGTTTTAATAGAAGTAACCAATGATATTTTTATATCTGATACTAATATTTATATGAAAGTAAGAAAAACTGATTCTTGAATAACTGTAAAAAGTTGCTAATTGATAATGATCCATTGAACAAGTTTTTTTTATTTTTGTTAAGTCATATATCCATTATATATAAATACAAAAAATTAATGGTATTTTTTTTAAATATTTTACTCAACGATGTCTTTTTTCTGCTCTTGACAGGAGCTTATACACTTGAAGGGACCTACAAGGGAAAATTCCTATCATTAGTTTAAATTACCTAACCTGGTTTAATACAAGTCTGACTATATCACCATAGGAAGGTTATGTGGTTGCTAGAATTGCTGGATATCTTGATAATTTTAAATATGAAATCTCGAATAAGTATTAACTCTTTGAAAGATAAAACCATAACGTAGATAAAGGAGATGAGATAGATAGCAAAGGGAGTAGGATATGTGTTAGGGACGGTATGAGGGAGATTATAGTTGTTGAAATTCTTGATTTTGAGATAGTAATTCTTATTATAATAATAGTGATGAAAAGTCAACATAGACAATGAAACGCATAATACAAAGTAACGGGAAAGAACTCTCACTCTATGGTTCGGGCTCGAGAAATTCTCTTTTGACTTGTTAATACATCGCTATCTTCGCCCAAACTCTTTATTTTAAATAGACGACCTTCCTTGATTCGCTTCGAATGTCAAGTATAGCTCCGTTGTTTATGTACTTGGTGACCTCCTTACATTTATCATGCAACTTCTTAATATTCGTCGGCGTTTTTCATGTTCTGACCAAATACTAGTGCTCGCATTATGGAGTATAAAAGTTATTTTCAAAGGTTCTACCTCCCCATCAATAAGTAATTCGAAATTAGAATGCGAATGTGTCTTTACAAATCAACACGCTTTCAAGAATATGTCACTCCAATGCCTCTATTGCGAGTCCTGATAGAAAAATATCAAACCAACGAGTCCTCTCCTGTTGTTCATTAAATTTGGAGGCGTTACATTGTCAAATCAGAAAAAAAAAATTATTATTATTATTATTATTATTTGGTAGAACTTTTCAACGTATTCTTTTAACTCTCCCCGGTTAAACGCGATGGTCGAAAGGTTAAAATCATTGGAACTCGTCGGCATTTACTCCATCCATTCACACCGATAGCTCTTTTCCTTCTGCAATCCGCTCCCACAACTGACCCAAACATCTATTATCCCATAC
This sequence comes from Acaulospora colombiana, assembly GCA_910592055.1. NCBI lineage: Eukaryota > Fungi > Glomeromycota > Glomeromycetes > Diversisporales > Acaulosporaceae > Acaulospora > Acaulospora colombiana. Next base: position 5,679 of record CAJVPT010005305.1, on the reverse strand, counting down.
TTTGAAGAATACTCTGGTGGTGATTTAACCAAGTGATTCTCCATTAGCTGAGCTTCCGGAGTATGGACAAGTATGGTAATAAGATTTTTGACTGACAAAATGTTCTCTCGAAGGTTTCGTAATTCTCTCCGAAATTTAATAAGCGATAGTTACTGTAGATAATTATTTAAAGTAGCATACCGGGGCAGATATTATTGCCTATTTTTTTGCCAAACGATAACTATGGATAATGAACAAAAAGGACCACAATGTGTTTTATGGATATACTGTATACAGTAGCATTTCGGCTCGAAAAATAAAATATTGGAGGACTTCTACTAGTGGCGATGCGAACATGAATTGCCTAACCTAAAAATCTGGCACAAACTTCCTACACTTACTAATTGCGATCAACTTACTCCGAGCTGTTCGATTTCAGCTCTGCCAAGTTTCTCCATATGAACCTAACCTTTCAATGCGCTGATTCAATATAATCCACAACATTCTGTATTTCTTTCACTGATAAGCATACTCGAGACTTTGAACAACAGGATAATACTATCTCGACAGATACAAGGATCTAATGTTAAAACAGATGCCAAAATTCTTTTATCAGTAAAACAAACGTAAAATGGTGGCGACCATTTGAATTCAAGTAACTACCGCGTATTTTCCACGTATAATTTTTTATTTTACCGAAAAATCAATATCAGATATTGAATTCTTACGTCGTAATTCCGTAAAATTGGTGATAACATCTTGAGTCGATTTGTTGATTCTCTTTCGTGAATCATTTCAACTTGTCAACATTATTTGGCCATTGTACCTTTGCGTTCCCCTCAGTAAACATTATGATTTCTATCGTAATTAAAATAATAATAATAATAATGATGATGATGATAAATAAATTATTAATATATAGTATGCGAAACCTTTATCGATTCTATGCTCTTTTCTAGCATCAAAGCCGATGATTGTTAAAGATATATTTTTTAATAAAATGTTTAGCACGATTCAAAGATACTTTTTATGTTGCCAGATATTTGCGAAAAGATACTTTCAAAAAAAAAAAAGGTTCCAATATTGATACTCTTTTCTAAATACAAAGTAGAAAGGATATTACGATTTGCTACGCTGTTAGACTGCATACTGTAAACACCATTAGGGTTCAGGTATATACTGTATACTGTATTTTTTCAATTTCCACATTTTTCCTCAATTCAGTATATTAGCCGGTCGAAAAATCGAAATCAATTATTTATTTCCGGAACAATGAAGCGTGCCATACATTCTCGCATTCATCGACGACTTGCAGAGAACTAACCATTTCATTCATCATTTGGGAAATATCTGTCACGTGAACGTAGATGCGTGTTACGTCTTACGTATTTCGGCGTCTGATACACTCCTGGATTTTGAGATGTAAATTTGTATCAAAGAGTGATTTTACCATATACGTACCTAGCATAGCATTATGCACCATTTGTAAATAAGATTTATTTATTACAAGCGTAATGATATTTGATAGCACAACCTATCTCGCCGCTTCCGCCCTTGCATAGTATTGGAATTATCAGGGGGGACAGTTTCTTTTCAATATTGGTTAGAGTGTTGGTCATGACATAAATCCGGAAAGCCATGCGCACATGGATGTAATCGATTTAGTTAATTAAAAACATCTTGGCATTTGACTAGCTAATTGCGGAGAAGTTAGACATGCAATAATGATCCATCCATCACGAGACTTGGTTGCGAGGCGGTTGTCCGGAACGTTACATTCGCTAGTTCCTGTGAACACCGTACACACCCCCACTTCCACCATCTTCAAGAACAGTTTAGTGGCTGTGATTCAAAAAGATTCTTTGTGAGACGAATCAAATCAGTTTATCCTCAATTAAATTAAATCCCGTGTTTGTCTTGGCACTTTCGATTTCCGTTTGATTTCTTGCATTGCGCACGAACGACATCACACAAGGCATGAATGCAGAATTTGAACTCTCGTTCCTGGCTATGATATACTGTAGAAAGCGAAAATTTTGTAGAAAACTCGAACACTATGATGACTACTGTCGTGCAGCGTTATTTAGGACGTTCCGCGTGCAATGTATGGTTTCTTCCGGTGATCTAACGTGCGTTTCTTGTAAATCATGCAAAATTTGTGTACACAAATGAATTTATGCACCGTACAAAGGGAGAATTCGAAGATTGTTGTAGCCAACTACCATGAATCAACGACCATATCGTTATTTCAAGGAGATTCTTTCAAATTCAAATATCCTTCTTCGTTATTTCATTCTCTCTTACTTCCTATTTGCGGTAAAAGGCTACGACGTATGTTAACATGTGCGACTCTAATTTTATCGCAATAATACCTCTTTGGGGGTACACCCTTCATGTTCACTTGCTCAAGTCGATCCTTTATTCAGACAGTCTATCATATTTATGGAATAAACCCATCTAAAAACAAAGTTTAATTACCGAAAAAATTATTATGTAGACTTGCCAAGAATTTTCATTGCTGATCTTCGCTATTTTCTTTTTAACCTCTCGAAACCACCTCCTGCGCCTGACGATCTTGATCTAGCCTAAATTCTGTGATTTTAATTATTTCTTTTTGTACCACGTTTACCGACATGTAACACACATCCTTGTATGTCATAAGGTTTATTGTTTTCTTATGTGCCTAAATATTGGTGTCACATCATCATTTATCTCAAATAGCATACAAAGACATATGTACGTACTTACACATACTAAAGTATACTTTAAGTGTGCCACTATTATCAATTTATCACAAATCATTACCTTGTACAAGATTCCGAGTTTTAAAACGCGTTTCGAGACAGCGCAACTGTAATTGCACTCTCATTGGTTCGAAGAGAAATTTCATATGTTACTTATTAGTCCACCCAAGGTATAAAAGAACGAGCGCCCAGCCGTTCCAAGGAGTTTCTCAGATCACTGCTTATCGTCTTTCCTTAGCTGTCCCTTTTTTTTTTTGCTGGGCATTAAAACAAGATCAATCATTTCTTCTTCCCGTTCTCTCACAATCTTTACCATAATTGCCAGGTTGCAATTATAATAGTAATCTTTTAAAAAAAAAAAAAAAAGAAAAAAATATCCCTTAAAAAATTCTTCGATTCAGTCACAAAAAAATGAGAAAATCAATTGTATTGATCGCTCTGTTCGCAATCATTTTGATGGCGGTCGTTGATGCTGATGCTCGTCGTTTCCGAAAAAACCGTTTCCAACATTTCCAGCAAAATCAAAACCAAAATCAAAATCAAAACCAAAAACAGAATCAAAACCAAAATCAGAATCAAAACCAAAATCAGAATCAGAATCAAAATCAGAATCAGAATCAACAAACGTCCACCACTACCGCCGCCGCGGCAGCTGCCAGCAGCACTCTATCTCCCCCATCAAACGACTTGAATAACAACATCTGTCAAAACTCAAACTTGCCCCCCACCAACGGTCAACAGAACAAAGGTGGTTCATGCTCAACCACGATCCAAGGTCAAATTCCTAATGTCCAAAACATGGTTTCCACCCTTATCATCAGTCCTCAAAATGGTCAGACCATTCCAGCCAATCAAGCTTTCAATGTGACCACAATGACTCAAAATCTGGACCTTGGCTTCTTCGATAATCCGGATACCCAATACTATTTATTCCCTCAATCATTGAACGCCCAAGGACAAATATTTGGTCATCAGCACGTTACCATTCAACAGCTCAACGGGAATGCACCACCAAATCCACAGACCTTCGCTTTCTTCAAGGGATTAAATGATCCATCCAACAGCGGAGTATTATCTGTTGCCGTTGCCAGTTCGACTGGTGCAGGTTTGCCCGCGGGTAATTACAGAATTTGCACAATGACCGGTACTTTTAGTCATCAACCCGTGATCATGCCCGTCGCCCAGCGTGGTGCTCAAGATGATTGCATTCGCATTAACGTCCAGTAAACGCGTCAATGCGAGCTTTTTTTTTCCTTTTCTAATGCTGTTATATGAGATCCATATTTACTATTATCATTATTGTTGTTTTGTCGTTATTATATTTTCTTTTTTTTTTTGTTGACCTCCTTTCCTGAAATTCGTGATACTCTTCACCGAGGAATATCGTTTAAACAAAAAGAACGAACGAAAAAAATTACATTGATGATCATGTAGATGGCAGCTCTTTATCATTAGTTGACTTTATTGCTTCATTTCTATGCATACCCACACTCAAGTGTATATTTTTTTCACACTTAGAAAAACAATTGTAATTAATTATTGATAGAGTTTCGTATTGCACCATTTCATTTACGTGTTTATATCTTTGTGATTTATTTTATTATTATTTTTTTTTTTTGAGATAGGTTTTGTTCTGGGGTTTTTTTTCTTTGCGGGAAATTTCTTCGTAAAGCTCTTGCTTTCTTGAAAAAGGATGTGCCTCGTAATTTGAAAAAAAAAAAAAAAGGGAAAAGGAAAAGACGATGTAGAATTCTGGCATTTGATTTCAATAAAGAAACATAATTTAACTTTAAAAAAAACTTCGCTGATTTGATTGTCTAGTCAAAGTCGATACCCAATGAAAATGATTTATTGTACTGGTTCACAATTGTTACCCTTATCAGGGAGAGTCTGATCAAATGTGTGCATAAACGAGTTGACGTGCATGTCCTTTCTAGGAAATGACCGAACAACAATAACTTGATGCAAGTTACAAGAATATTAGATTGTTAACCCCTTTTTTCCAATGGCTTGGTTTCATTATCTTCTCTCTTTCGAGCACCAATTCTGCCACATCACAAACAATTCTTATGATGTCTTTTCCTAGAAAGGGATACATAGGCATTGAAGCGGGGGGGGATTAAAACCAGGGCTATCAATTTGTAACGTGAGATCCTTACCTTATTTGAAGGAAAGAATATTTTATTTTTTTATTGAACACAAATCGCACATAGCATCGAGTATCAACAACAATAAGTTTATCTTGTACGCTTGTTGTACATTTAAGCTCCACCGGTTTGTATGACGAACTGACCAGCTTTATGTGTAATTCTGGTCACAATTATAAAATTTGGCCCAAGTGCGGCAAGAAATATGGCATTTTATCAATAATAGCAATAATTTTTAATTGATTCGTGATAATAGATAAATATTTTGTTAACAGATATTTATTTTTATGATTTAAAATCTTCGAACTTTGAAAAAGCAACTTTACAACTGCGCATGTGCAAGAATCTTTATTTTTATTTTAACTTTAGTTTTTATGGATAGTGTGGTGATTGGGTTTATTAAAGAATGTGTAAAACAATAAATACAAAAAAGCTTTTTTTATTTATTTTTCTAAAACCTTTAAAATTGTCTGTTCTAAAGATAAACCTATTACTAAACGAGTTTTTAGCAAAGTCAAATTAAAAAGGGAATCGTTGTGAATGCAAGATGAACGACAAGAATAATATAAAGATCAAATAACTAGCTTGATTTGAATACTGTATATCGTATAAACATCATTGCCCAGAAAACAATTTTTATAAGGTTTTTTAATAACTAATTTATAATTAATTTTACTAATATTTTTTTTTTAAAAAAAAAAAAAAAAAAAAAAAAAAAAAAAAATAAATAAAAAAAAAAAAATAAATAAATATGAAAAAAAGAATAGATAAAAAATAAATAAATAAATAAATAGGAGAAAAAAAAATAA
>CAJVPT010005304.1:0-12340 GCA_910592055.1 Acaulospora colombiana | reverse complement strand
ATAAAAGTATAAAGACTTTATTAGCAAAAAAGTATAAAACTTCTTGTGAACATCTTTTTTGTGTGTGGTCAAAGGATTAGCAGAAAGAGTATAATAAACTTTTGTATCAATAATATTATTGAGACATATAAATATAATCAATAAAACTTATTTAAATTCTAATAATCAATATGTTTTATATTAATCAATTACTTTTTATAATGATTTATAAGATCTGTAGATTAATAATACAGGGAATATACTTTTAGGTTGCTATCTATGAGTTATTGGTACTAGTTAAAATTATGTTATTCAACAGCTAAATTATTGTCAAATTTGATTAAATTTAATAATAAAAATATTGTAAAATTCTTTTTTATTATTGCTAATTGACATATTACTATTTTAGCAATAAAGTGGCACTCAAAATTTTGGCAATAAAAAATTTGACAATCAAAAAATTTGGCAAACAAAAATTTATTAATTAAAAGTTTAACAATAAATTATCAAAAAATTTATTAATAATTCATTAAATAATTCAAAAACTATTTAGCAAAAATTTATTAAAAGTTCATCACAAAATTATCTATTAACAATTCAATAAAAATTTAACATTAATTTATTAATAATTTGTCAAAAATTCATCAACTATTTATTGAAAATTTGATGGCTATTCATCAAAATTATTTATTAAAAATTTATTAATAATTCATTAAAAATTCAACAACTATTCATTAAATTATTTATTAAAAGTTCATTGATCATTTATTAAAAATTTAATAATTATTTATTTATTATTTATCAAAAATTTATAAAACTTGTGAAAAAAATCATTTTTATTTATAAATTATTTGTTATTATTTATTTATTTATTTATTTTTTAATCTGCAGTCAGGTTAACATGGTATATCTTTATTGTATATATGCTAGATATTTAGAAATTGTTGTGACTTTTATATACTAACTCACTCATTATCAAAAAACTATTTCTTAAATGCAATTTAAGAAATAATAATTCATTTCTTTACTAATTTGAATAACTCCTCTAATTAATAAAGTCATTGCCTATAAGTTATTATTTTAGATTATTCTAAGTTTTGTCCATAATTAAAAATCAAACCATTTTATTTTATGACAAACCCAATCCTTAATAATCACTGTGTACTTTTTTTCTTTTTTTTCTTTAGTGCCTTCCAGGTTTGAATCCTCCAGAGGTAGTAATACTGTTTCTTGGTTCTGTTCAATTTATATATTAGATATATACTTGTGTTTTTTATTTTTTTAATCTTTTTTAGTAATTTTTTGTTTCTTTTTTCATTCTATAACTTTGATATAGCAATTATTCCAGATCTCCTTTTTGATGTTTTTTCATATTTTTGATAGAGCTTGCTAATTATATTCTGTATAGTTGTAGGTAGAATCTTGAATTGCTCTTTGAGATATTTCTTCAAGGAGGAGGTCTTATCTTTTTCTATAAATCCAAAGATAATATTGAAAAGACTCTTGTCAGATTTCTAAATTTCTTTTAACCATTTGTTTATTCAATTATTTATTATAGATCAGACTTCTTCTTTATCTTTAACTTTTTTACTAATATATTTTTGAATCTTTTTATTTACTTTCAGCCATATGTCTTCTCTGATTTTTCTAGTGACTGGATATTCAAAGAAATGTCCCAATGTTTTTTCTTGAAGTTCATACTTAACAAGTGGTTATAGTATACATATCTAATTTTCTTTTCTTAAGTATCTATAGAACTAAAAGCTTATTGTGGGTTAGGTTAGTTAGAAAGCTTTTATTTTTGTTGACCTTGAAAGAGGTATTGAAAGTATTGATTAAATTGAACTGATTTCAAAAGGTTAGCTAATATATAACTTTATCATTTTGAATCCAAAGATCCTGAATTTTTTTCTGTATTGTTCAGTCTAGTTCAATTCTTTTTTTATTAAACATTTTGATAAAATCTTTACCAATCTCTATTGCATATTTTCTTCACATAGCTATTATAAGAACTCTTCCTAGCTCTGATAGCTGATACCAAGTTATTGGATTCTTCTATTTAGCTTATTTAGCAAGTAAATCTACTTGATTGTTAAATTTGTTGGTTTTATGAGCTTTGACCTTCAATATTACTAAATTTAGGTCTTTCTTCTTCACCAGATCTTTTATTTTATTTCACAATAGTCAGTTGATAATCTTTATCCATCTTCTTATTGATATCTCAGTTTGTAAGCAGATAGATTTCTATACTTTGACTGCTATGTTGCAATCAGTATAAATCATAACAGTTATGTTTTGAAAGGTAGTATATAGCATAATAAAAATAGCTAATATTTTAGTTCTGGTTACAGATAGTCAAGTAAAAGCTCTTGCTAAGAACTGTTTAACCACTTTGTTATTCAATATTAAGATCCATGCTAAATCCATATCAAGTTTACAATCTGTTATCTCTTTTTTATAGAAGCCATCAATATAAAAGTAAGCTGATCAACTATATTTCTTCTGTTATATCTCAGAATACTTATAAGTTCATCTTTATATTATTTTGTTTGTATAGCTTGTTCTATTAGTGTGATATTCCAATCTTCCACTTGAATCTCTACTTCTATAGATTTGATAGTTGGTAGAGTCACTATTTAGTGATATGTGTTTATTAATTAGTCTATAGAATTTCCTAACAGAAGGATTTATTTTCTTTTTCTCAGATTGTTATATCTATTTAGTTGTGGAAAAAGGAGAACTTGTAATGGAATTACTTCTATTGACTGCACTGTTTTATCTGATTGGAGATGAATATAATTATTAGCAAGTTATATACTAGCATATATAGTGTGAAATAGAATTTGTTGTTTACAAATATTGTCTTTCCTAATATATCTGTCAGAGTATTAGTATAGACTATTCAGTGTGTTTTCCTTTTATTTAAATTTATTGAAAATGTATTAGTTTGTATATTGTAAACTGTCCATTTAAGTCCATGTAGAGAGTTTCATAGAAGATCTTGATTTATTGTTGTTTTTTCATGAACTTTTTTGTATCAGGAAGAAACTGGACTTTTGCAACTACTAAAAAGAATTTGAATTGCTCTTTATTCTTTAAATGTGATCATAATAGTATTGCTGATCTAGAAATATGATCTTATGCTTATATGGTGATGGAATGGCCTTTTTATATTCTCTATTATCTTGTAATATTGATTTGATAAATAAAATACCTCCCTGATAATCAAATGTTTTCTTCTATTTTCAACTTTGAAAGATAATTTGCATACTTTTCATCAGGGTCAGTGTTGCAGCTACCAAATTTTTTTTAATTAGCTTTTGAGAGTTGATAGGATTTTTTAAAATATTACCAGGCTCCTAATATTTAAATTTTTTTTTTTTTAACCTGCAATCAGATCAGCATAATGTATCTTTATTGTATATATACAAATATATTTACAAGATATTTTGACTTTTATATACTAACTCACTCATTATCAAAAATCTATTTCTTTAGATGCAACTTAGAGAATAATATTTTGCTCCTTTATTAACTCGGATAAATTCTCTAATTAATAAAATTATTGCCTACAGGTCATTACTGTAGATCATTCTAAATTCTGTTGGCAGTTAAAAACCAAGCCATTTAGTACAATGATAAATCCAATTCTTAATAATTTCTATATACTTCTTTCCCTCTTTTCTTTCAAAAGCTTTCTCCTCCAGATCTTCTAAGGATATTGAAAATTCTTTTTGTTCTTGTGTAGTCTGTGCATTGGATCTATATCCAGGCCTTTTGATTGTTTATCCTTTTCAGTAATATTCTGCTTCTTTTTTCACTCTATTACTTTAATGCAGCAGTTATTTTAGATATCTTTTTTAAAGTTTTTTCTCATTTTATAACAAAGCTTATTGATTATGCTTTATATAGATACTGAAGGAATTTTGAGTTGTGCTTTGAAGTAATTCTTCAAAGAGGTGATTTTATTTTTTTCTATGTATTCACAAATAGTGTTGAAAAGGTTTCTATTGGATTGCTGAATCTTATTTAGCTATCTACTTGTCCAATTATCAATTGTAGGGTGAACTTTATTCTTATCTTTAATTTCTTTATAGATATAGTGATTAATTTTCTCTTTTGCTTTCTGCCATATGTCTTCTTTGACTTCTTTGATGGCTGGATATTTGAAAAGATATTCTAATGTTTCTTCTTGAAGTTTACATACTGGACAAGACATTATAGTGTAAATATTTGGTTTTCTTTTCTTGAATATTTGCAGTACTGGAAGTTTATTGTGGATTAAGTTAGTTAGAAAGCTTTTATCTTTATTAGTTTTGAAGGAGGTATCAAAGGTATTGTATGGATTGAATTTATTTTAAAAGGTTAACTAATCTATTATTTTATTTTTTTTAGATCCATAGCTCTTGAATTCTTTTCTGTGTTATCCAGTCTTTCCTAATTCTTTTCCTGTTAAATGTTTTAACAAATTTTCTAATATTAATCTCTATTGTATATTTATACTATGTAGCTATTGTAAGGACTTTTTCTAACTCTGATAGTTGATTCCAGATTATGTTTAGCTTGTTTAGCAAGTAAATCTATCTAATTATTGAACTTGTTGATCCCATGAGCCTTGATCTTTATAATTTTCAAGGTAAAATCTTTCTTTTTTACTAGATCTTTGATTTTACTTCATATTGGTTAGTTGGTAGTCTTTGTCCATCTCCTTGTTGATATCACTGTTTGTAAACTGATGGACTTCCATGTCTTAACTGCAATATTACAATTAGTGAAAATTAAGACTGTTATGTTTTGAGGAGCAGTGAATAGTACAATAAGAATGGCCAATATTTCTGCCTTAATTGTCGATAGCCATATCAATGCCCCTACTGAAAATCATTTTTCAACTTTGTCATTCACTATTAGGACCCAAGCAAAACCCATTTCAAGTTCACTATCTTTTGTCCATTTTTTATAGCAGCTATCTGTATAAAAAGTGAATTAATTAGCCATACTCCTTCTATTGTATTTATTGTATTACAGGATATCTGTAAGTTCCTCTATATATTTATCTAATTAGATAGCTTGTCTTATTAGCACAGCTTTCCAGTTTTCTATCTAGATTTCCACTTCTACAGGTCTGAAAATAGATGAAGTTGATATCTGTTACCTTGTAATTATTTGCTAGTCCATGAGATTGCCTAACAGGAGAACTTGTTTTCCTTTTTTCAAATTTTTATATCTATTTAGTTATGGAAAAAGATGAATTTGTGATGGAACTACTTCTAATGCTTGATATAATTTATCGAATTGAAGTAGGATATGGTTTCTAATAGAATTATATAATAACTGATATGGGGTGAACTGAATTTTGTTGTTTGAGAATAATGTTTTTCCTAATATATTAGTTGAAAAGTTGAAGTGAACTGCCCAATATGTTTTTTTATCTGGATATGTTAGAAATATTTCAGTTTGCATGTTGTAGTCTATTCAATCTAATCTATGTAATGGTTTTTTTAAATAGTTTTGATTATCTATTACCTTTTCATGAACCTTTTTGTATCAAGAGGGGACTGGTTCTTTGTACTTGCTAAAGAGAATCTAGATTATTCTCCATTCCTTAAGTGTTATCATGATTATATTGATAATTTGATCCAGAAATATAATTTTATACTTATGTAATAATGGAATGGCTTTTTCATATTCTCTATCATTTTATAGGATTGACTTGATAGATAGAATATCTCCCTGATAATTAATGATTTTCTTTTATTTTACTTTGAAATGTAATTTGTAGATCTTTGACCAGGACCAATATTGCAACTGTCAGATTGCTTTTAATTAGCTTGTATGAGTCTACAGAATTATTAAAGATATTTTCAGGTTCCTAGTCTTTGATTTGGCTTTTTCAATTGAATTATAATTACTATGCCAGAGGCTTCACTATCATTAAATTAGTAGAATAGTTCTGATATATGACTTTCCAACTATATTTTCCAAATATTTTTAAGACTATATATTTCTTTGTTATGGATATAATTGTTTGGAATTGTTCTATAGATTAAAGCTTTATTCTTGAAAACTTTTCTGAAAGCTTTTAACATTTAATTTAGCTCTATTTTAGTCTAATTATAATAGCAATACTGGAGGCTTTATTATTATTGAGTTGACAAAAAAGTGCTAGTATGTGGCTTTCTAGTTGTATTTCTCAAATATTCTTGAGACCATATATTTCTTTGTTATGAATACAAATGTTTGAAATTGTTTCACAGACTAAGACCTTGTTCTTGAATACTTTTCTAAATATAACTGTGAGCTCATTGCATGTCTTCTTATTTAAATGTATATGTTGTATTCTATATTCTATTTTTGGAATCAAGATCCTGTTGATAACATATTGTGTATATTTTTTTGTCAATTTTTTCTTAATTATTGCCTAAATTACTATCCTGATTTTTGATTTTATTAGGTTAATAATATCCTGATTCTTTTGTCTTGGTCCTAGTCAGATATAAAGAAATCTAACCTAATTTTCTTTATTAATTTTACAGACTATAATATTTTTTATTCCAGCTTAAATGGTTCCAGGAACTTGTGAATTTCAATTAATAGTAAGGAGAATTAACTTTTTTATATTAATCTGAAAATCATTTGCTATATAGAACTTTTTTTACTTCTTTCAAGATTCTTTCTAGATCTTCTTTGGATTTGACAATCTAGGTTGTGTTATCAATGTAAGCAATTATTGCCTGCCTTAAAGAGAGCTTAACTTTTTTTTCAGTTTATTAAAATTGAGTGACCATTTTTCTTTTATAGAATAACCTAGATTGCTATTGTTTTAAATCTTGCATAGCAGTAGATCATAGAAAATTCTCTATAAAAGTGAAGAAATTGTTTTACCTTAGTCTATACTATTCTTTATTACTATTGAATTAGAGAGTCTGTTGGAAAAATAATATTATAACTTCTATTTTTAAAAGAATTTATTATAAGCTTTTTGATAGTTGTAGGAATTCGAATCTGATTTATAGCCTTTTCAAGTATATAAAGGGATATTATGTCATATGTAATGATGGGTCCCTAAAGTATTTAGCATATAAAATTTCACAAATCACTTATATTCTTTTTTGTGAAACAAAATTTGTAGCTCTTCACTTTAATAGGGACAAAAGTCAGGAAATGTTATAAATCAATGATTTGGATAATAGAGAACAATTGTGAATAGTTTTTAAATAGTTGTTAATTTAAAAATTTTAATGTTTTCTAGTAAGGGACATTTGACTTTTGTCCCTGCTTCCCCTTTTAGAGATTCATCTTTAGTCATATGCCTTGGCAGTATCTTGAAAAAGGATCCATAGTTTTTTTTTTTTTCTGGCTTCTTCACAGATATTGTTCAGCAGGTGAATAAACTTTGATGTACTCTATTCTTGTAGACCAGCAAAGTTTGAACCTTTTAGAATTTTGTATTGCTTATAGATAGTTGATAATTAGTTGGTAAGGATCTTGATAAAGCATTTTCAAGTTGTTTTTAGTAGAACGATAGGTCTTGTGTTACTCAAATTATACTTTCAGAACTTGGGTTTTGGAATAGAATAGATACTACTACTTTTTTATTTTCTAGATATTCAGTTTATACTTAAAACTTTATTAAAAAGAAAACATAAAGTTCCTTTTTATTTGACTCCTAAGTGTTTAAACATTTCATAATTGATATATAAGGGGCCAGCAGCCTTGTTGTTTGAAAGAAATTATAAAATAGTTTCAAACTCTTTTACTTTGATTTTTCTATTAATGATAAGTACTATGTTGAATCAATCCATTTCTTAAGTTGATATTCTTTTTTTCAAAAGGGATCAAGATTTTCAAAGTTAATGTTTTTTTTTTAGAAAGCATGTTTGTAATATTCTTTGTCCTTGCTTTTAATGGTTTGAGGATCAGTAGCAATATAATCTCTCCCTTTTTGATTTCTGGTTAATACCCAGTCTAATGTAATTCTAGGTTTTTATGGTTCAAGACTGGATTTAGCATTTATTTCTGATTAGATTTGAGGTCATCACATCTGTTTTCTAGAGCTTTCTTGATTTGGTTTCTAATATGAAGACTTTTTTTTTTTCTTGTATATTATTCTAAAAGTGTGTTCTATTTTGATAATCTTTTTTAATTGCTTGGAAATTTCATTTTGTGATTGAAAAATACTAATTCTTAATTGAAAGATTTACAAATATCATGTAGATTTCAAATAATCTTTTCTATATTCTCTATATCCTCTATAGTTCTTAAGTCTTAGTTAACTTAGATTTTCTTTAAAAGAAAGTAAATCTTGTTGGCTTTCCTATATGCTTAAAAATCTTTTTTTAAGATTACTTAACTTCTTTTCTCTATTGAAAATAGAGTAAACTCTTTTCTTTTTGAGGCACTTGTATATACTTTTAATGATTAGAGTTTTGAGTTTTTGCCAAACCTTTTCAAGCTCTTGGAAACTATCTTCAGCTTCTTGCCAAGAATGTTGTGTATCAATTTCTAGAAGCTTATGTTTTATCCAAAGTTTGAACTTCTTTCATTGTTCTATAGTAAAATTTGTTAGATCTAATATTCTTTTATTTTTTGTTTTGTATTGCTCTTAAGCCTGGTTTTTGAGCAGATTATTTGTTGTCATTTTATTAACAAAAGGGTATAGTCACTATTCAGTGATGCCTCTATTGAAATATTTTTGAATTCATATATATTATTTAGACTAATTTCTAGTAGTATTCAGATATAGTCAATTTTGCTATATACTGAGTTGTTTATTCATGTAAAGATAATATTTTCTAGAAGTTTTGAATATTTATATAGTTCCAGTCTTCTAGAAAGTTGAAGAAATCTATAGCAGCTTTTCTATATCTTGGGATTGTTTTATTAGTGAATGGGGATTGATCCACTATTGGGTTGATAACTACATTAAAATCACCTATAATTATAACTTTAAAGTAATTTCTTTGCTTATCTAAAATTTTATTTTGAAGTAGCTGTTGTAGCTATCTATTTTTAGCATTTCCAGATGGTGGATATACTTAATAGATATAGAGTTTGCTTCTTGTTAATAAAAAATTAGCTCCTATTATATAGTATTCTATTCTTTCAATAGATTCTAACTTTTTCTCAATGTTTCTATTGATAAGAAATTTCACTTTAAATTCTTTGGGCTTTTTATTATTATAACTATAGAAAAACTTGTGTGTTTGTTAAAGGTTAAAAGTAAAATCTGCTGTTTTTTCTATTAGCTTAGTTTCACAAATCCCCAGAATATCTATATCAAGTTCTTATATAAGTTTATATAGTCTTTGTTGATTTTGATTAATATTAATACCTCTAACATTATATATTTCAATTGTAATAGTATTATCTAATATGGAGTTGTTTATGATATAATTATTATATAATATCCATTCTTTGTCTATTTTTTTCAATAGTGTTCTTTTTGATTATACTGATAAAGTTGTCAAGTAGTGTAGTATATGTTGTATTGAAGGAGGTTGTATTGATATGTGCTATTGTCTTAGTAATTATATCTTTTTTCCCAGATAAGCTTGATTCCTTTTGTGGATCAAATTCTCTTCTAGTATATCTTGATTGAACTGGTACTACTTTTAGGAGTGGTTGTTCCATCACTTTTCTCTTACCCTATTTTAATTGTCTATCTTTTCCTTAATTAGATTTATTCTATTGTTCAATTATTTAAAATTGTCCAAGATCTAATGAATTGAATCTTGGACACTTTCACTTTCACGATAAGACTTTTAGATCTGTTATATACTCTTTGTCTATTATAATAATTAACAAGTTCTCTGTTACTACCAGTAGCAAAGTGTTTGGAGGTTTCTATTTTGCTGGTAATAAGTTTATTGCCTTGGAGATTGTATCTTCTTTTCCTTCTATCAAGATGTATCTTTTTCTTGATCTCAATTTCTAATTTATCCTTTAATATTGTGTATCAGTTAGGCCTTATATTGCTTCTAATATCAGTTTGATCTATTTTTATACCATCAGTTTGTTGTTTATTTAACTGTGTGGATTTAGTATTAAATTCTTCTTCAGCTTTATTGAATTCCTGTCTTTCTTGAAACACTTTTGTTCTTGTTTAAAATATTCTTTTGCACTCTATGTAAGTTTGTACCCATAAATACAAATGTATCACTTTAAGGTATTGTTAAGATCTTGTGTTATTGAAAAGCAAATTACAGCATAATCTCTTTATTTGACTGTATGTGGATTTCTAGAAATATAGCATACTCTAATTTTGGTATATTTAACTGCCCTTGCAATTAGTCCAGTAATAGTATTATGTACTCCATATAGTTACAAGGATTTACATTGTTCTATTTAATAATTTTGTTGATTTTTTTATCATCAAAGAAAAAATTGTTCTAATAGTTTCTGCTTTGATATGAATTATCCATTTTTCCTTAAGGTCAATATATTGTTTATAAGAAATGATATGTGTCTTGATCTGTGTTGTGACCATGAATAGTTGTAAATATAGATGTTTGTTGTTTGTCCATATTGATTGAGGACTGCCTTGATTTCTTGATATAAATAATTTCATTGATATCTATCAAGGTAATTACCAGTGATGTTTCTTTTTTCTCTTTTGTTTTCTGAAACACTTTTTTTTTGGTAGTTGATTGAAGCTTGACCATTTGTCCATTTTTAGAGATATGATAATAAAATTGTTTTCTTTCTTTCTATTGATTTTTTAAAGGCATATTAATACATTTTTTTTCTTTTCACAGTAGAATATTATTCAAGCATTCTATTGATAAATTCCTTTGTAAAGGGGTAAGAGTCTTTTTATAAGCTTAATATGTTTTAAAGATATACTATTTGTTCTATTTCAGTTTCTTCTAAAAGTCTTGAGGTAAATATACCTATTTTGAAATCTTTATTTTTCTTGATATGCTATAGATTAATGCTGGATGTTTTCCTATTTCTTGTCATATATGTTTATTGTTTAACTATATTATCCCCTCTAATTTTTTCATCAATGACTTCCATTTCAATTTTGTCTTCTAGTTCTTTGTTTTTCATTTCGATTTCAGTGACAATTGGAATTTCAATTGATGTAATTACTTAAACTTCCATGACCATTGCCTTATTAGATAAATTGTTAGTAGGAATATCACTTTTGACTATTGACTGATTTGTTAGCAATGGTTATAAGATATAGTATATTGTATTTGTTTTGCCTGTTCTATTATATTCAGGTATTTGTTTTCTAAAAGGAAGTAAAAAATCTTCTTCTTTTTCTTGTTCCATGGTCCATAAGTAAAGGATATGTTGATTAAGAATATTGACTTTGATAAAGGTAATGTGATCAACATCCAGAATTCTTTTTTTTTTTAAAAAATTCATTGTCAGGTTGACATGGCTTATCTTTATTGTGTATTTTAAAAATGTTATACAATTTAAAAAATTTTCACATGACAGCTCACTCATTTTAGAAGTTTAACTTCTCTAGATGCAACTTAGGAGATAATATTTTGCTCTCTTAATAACTTGAATTATCCTTTAACTATCAAGTTCATTGCTTATAGTCATTACTGTAAATCACTTAAAATTCTAAATGGCAGATCAAATATCTAATCATTTTTCTCCTTTCACTATCCATCTTTCAATAATCTCCTCAAGATTTATATCTTTAAATTGTTCTCGTATAATATCTTGTTTAATAATAGACTATTCTCTTTTTCTGGATTTTGTTTATTTTCAAACTTGTTTTTTAGAAATTGATATTATTTAAATCTTTATCAATACTTAAAGTTTTTTCTTATTCAATTATCACTTTGCAATGTTTATTCCAGATTTTTTTTTTAAAATTCTTTTGCATTTGTTGGCACAGTTTTCCTATAGCTTTCTTTGTGATAAGTAGCTTTATCTTGTAATATAATTTGAGAAACTCTTCAATATCTTTCATTTTGTTTTTATGCATATATTCACATATTATTTTAAAAAGGCTCTGTCCCTGTTGCTATATCACATTGAGCCATGTACCAACTACTTGATATATAGCTTCTTGATCTTCATTCTTGATCTCCACTTGATCAATAATATATTGAACCAACTTTCTACTTGCTTCTTTTCAGATGTCTAGTCTTTTGAAGCTTGTTGTTGAATACAAGAACAAGTGATCAATTGTTTCTTTATAAATTCCACACCTAATACAAGTGGTTAATTTATAAACTTCCGGTTTTTACTTATTGAGTGTCTATAATGTAAAAAGTTCATCATGAGTAAGATTCATCAAAAGGCTTTTGTCCTTATTATCTTTTTTTTTTTTTTTTTTAAACCCTCTGTCAGGCTAGGTATGTGTGCTTTATTAAACATATGTATACTTTACATT
>CAJVPT010005303.1:0-12342 GCA_910592055.1 Acaulospora colombiana | reverse complement strand
CTAAGTTCCTCAAGTGGTGACAAAGCTTTAATGGAAAAAAGCTGAGGTCTAAATGTTTTCCTTGAGATATCCCAATCTGGTTCTCACTTAAATGAAAGACCAGTTGGATTGACTTGTCTGATGCCACAGGTGGTAAAAAAAAAACTTTTTTCCAAGATTCAAGTGAAGCAAGAAGACTATCCCAATCAGGCAGATCCCTTTTGAGAAGAGTTTGTTTTTATTTTTGGATTTTTTTGGTGGATCTTGAATTGTCTCCTTTCTCCAATCGTTCTTTTCCTTTCCCCTTTTTAACTTAGCAATTCATTGGTTTTCAGGCAATCAACAGTGACAAACTGTTGGCAATGATTCTGGTAGATAGAGATTATTACCAATCTATTGAGGGAGTGTAATATTGTCCCCAAAATCCGACTTAGAGTACTTTTGTATGAAAACGAGTTAGTCACGTTGTGAAAGTCTGTAAATATTGTAGATTTACTTTAATTTTTCAATAAAGACAAGCCATCGTGACATGATTGCGGGTTAAAAAAAAATATATATATATATATTTTTTTTTAATATTATATATAATTACTTTCAAAAGTTTGAGTTCACTTACTATTTTTTTATTATAAATTTCAACTTTAACAATTTTTAAATCATTAACTATTGTCGTAAGTTATGTGGATGACATGATTTATATGTAACAGTCTAGAATCCAAAAACTTGAAAGTCTGGCATAAAAGATTGAGTGTCGCAAAGTAAGAAACTATAGATAAGGCTTGAGTACTAATAAGAGAACTATGTGTGTCTGACAAAGTATAGAAAGTTTAATAAAGTTTAGGATTAGTATAGCCAATTATAAAGTATATAGTCTATTATTAGTTAGAAAAGTATAAATAGTTTACCAATATATGTCGAGAAGGTAGAGCTGAACATGTGAGAAAACAGTCCTCATTGAGAATAGAGATAAGAATTAGTAATATACCAAAAAAACAGAACATGAATAAAGAGACACTTACCTTCAGTCAAGTCAATCACCATACCTTTATCTTCCCTAAGTGTTTTTTATAGGAGGTGTTCTTTTCTTGATATCAGTCATGAGTATTTGTAAGTCATCTGGGTTATACAAGGCACTACAGATTATCAATGGACTCACCAGATTAATCCATGACACTATATAGCCAAAAATTATAAAATTTATATATATTATGTCTTAATATTTATTCTTATATTTTTTAAAAAAATTTTTTATTAATATATTTTAAAGTTTTATTATTGCAAATATTCTAATTTTTTTATTAATTATTATATAATTTACTATAATAATCAATTAAAATTCTCCAAAAATAAAAATTTGATAAAAAAAAGAAATTTTTAGCAATAATAAAATTTTAAAAATTACATATCAAAAATGGTTTGAAAAAATATAATAAATAAAACTAATATTAATATATAATATATATAATTTTTATAATTTTTAATTATATAATTAAGGATTTAAAAATTGTTAAGGTTGAAATTTATAATAACATAGTAAGTGAACTTGAATTTTTGAAAGCAACTATATATCTATTTTTATTATTCTTTTATAGATTTTATTTTCTTTTTCAATTATTCTTTTTATTAATTTATTCTCGTCTTTTTTATTTGAAAATATTTGTTATTTATTTTGTAAAAATATTATTATGTTTTATCATATTGTTATATTCGATTTATTATTTTTCTTCTTGTTTATAATATTTAAAAAAAAGAAATTAGATTCTTGCTTTTTTCAATTTTCTTTAAAGACTTATATATTTTAAGAACAGTTTGATTTTTTATTTTTTATGTTCTAATCTATTAAGAATAGTTTGTTCTTTTAATTTATTTATTTTATTGTTTAACCTTTTGAGATTTTATAAGATATATTTTAAAGGATCTTGTATACTTTTTATTTTAAATTTTGTATTATCTCTTAAGTATTTGTATTAACTAGTATCTTTGTCTTTTTCTGGATTGTGAATTCAAAATATCTTTTTTTCTATTTTATCAATAAATAATTATTTTATGTATTCTTTTTTTTAATTCTAGTTATTAAAAACTAAAGGTTTTTTTCTTTTTATTAATTTCTTTTAGACATTTAAGAAAATCTTTTTCTTCTTTAAAATTGAGAATTGACTATTTGTTATTATTAGTTAAACTTTTATAAAGATGGTTTTGTTTATTTTGTAATAGTTTTAGAATATTACAAAAATAATTCTTGGTTTTTTCTTCTGAACTTCTTGAAATATTTGTTTTATAGCTTCTAATTGATATACTTCTTTTTTACCTATATAGTATAAATTTGAAATAAGATTTATAATTTTATTTTTTATATAATATAAGTTTTATTTACTCAAAAAAAAAACTCTTTCTTGCAGATTCTTTTTTCTAAAAAATTTTCTTTTATGATAATTTTGCAAAGAAAAGAAAAAGTGAATGAGAGATGTCTTCCTAAAAAGAGCTTCATAATAGAACAGCCCAATATAGATCCAACTAATATGAGAATGCCCTTGCAAGAGATAACACCAACAAGTTATGCAAAGAAACAACTCTGAAGCCCCAAAGAAAACTACTCAAAATTAAACATCAATTAAAGAAAACAAGTCCTTATTAGCTTCCAACTTTCCCAACAGGCACATATCAATAAATAACAACACAATTGATATTCTAACAAGCAATTCAACAGTAAGAAAGGATACAAACACTCCAAACTGAAGTGAAGAAGTCGAAGAAAACTTGGTTAATCACTTGAGCAAAAACAATACTAATCAAGACATACTTATCTAGAATCAAGAAGAAAAGGAATATGTTTTTGACTCAAACATCGACATGAAAGAAGAAGAATACTTGATGACACCTATAACTCCTTTCTGCAAAACATCTAACTATAAAGGCAAATAAAAGGAATATGAGTAGACCACAAACCAAAACCCTTTTTTAATTCAACAGAACACAAAGATACTGAAAAAAAAGAGTTAAAATCGATATTCTGACATCTGAACTTCTTGGCAGGATGATAACATAAAAAATAATCTATCTTACTAAAGCCCTTAACTTTTCAGAAGAACTTTTTACTATCTGCAGTAAAAAAAGCAATGAAAATAAACACATTATTGCCATTCTCAATAACAAACAAGTAGTGATTGAAGTATGCAACACAATCGTGCCTGAAACAAACAATCAACACATGGAAATCATAGAGTTCACAAATTCTATTCTAAAAAAGGAAATGAGTATCAGAGTATGGGACATCCCCTCAACACAAAGTTCATTGAAGTATAACAATCCTTTGCCAAATATGGGCAATCAACAATATCACTATATCAACACAACAAATATGGCAAACAGCAATGATCACATATACAAACAAAGATAATAAAGAAGCACTGATCAACTGATGGAGTGTTCCACTCAAGTCAGACTTAGTCAAAGTTTTCAATGCACAATAGAATGTGGAGCAAATGAAAGAACGTGATCAGATTGCAGCCAAACTAACCAATCTATCACCAAATACAACTGCCTTTGACCTCAGACTAATTTGTAAACAAATTAAAGCTATGACATGTTATATACTAAGAAGAATGTCATATCAAAGAAAACACTTCGCAGTCCTAGTTTTGATTGTCAAAAAGATTTGGATAAGGCAATAAAACAAGATTATCAACTTAAGGAAACAATAATCACCTAGCAATTAATAAAAACAAAACTCTGCTCAATCTATGATAGTCATGAATACCTTGTGGCCAATTGCCCTATTAAGAAAAGACATCTACAGTAGAAACAATACAATAAAGAGCAAGCTAGAAAATTTAAAAAACTCTATAACAAATACAAATTAGCACACACTGCAACAATCAGAAACTAAGTAAGAATTCCAAGGGAAAAAAAATAAAAATAACCAGACTCATATGTAGTAGTGGTAAAACAAGGCCAACAACAAAACAATATCAGCCAACACAGTAATGAACAATCAACACTCATAAACATCTTGCATCTTTTGAAAGAAATTAAAGCAGAAATTGAAGAAATTAAAGAAAACATCATTGATTTAGATGAAAGGATATATAACTTAGAAAACATAGAGGATGATATCCCCAAAGAAATGGAAATAGAAATTGAGACTAAGTCACCTGATACAACAAATAATGGGTAACAAACTAGTGACCAAAATAAGACTGTTAATATACAAACACAACAATAACAAATCCATACTTTCATCAGTAGAATAGACAAAAATATGAACAAAGAACTCAATGCTATCACAGAACTCATCCCCAGAGAAATCAATAACCAATCAAATAAATAATGGGGAGCTTATAAAGTACAATATCAACAATATAGTAAGAACCTTTAGATGAAACTCAACTACTAAATTCATTTGATTTCACATCCTAATTATTGAATATGAATCCAATAGAAATGAACTTAAACAATAATAATATTAATGACAATATCAACAATAACAATAACAACAATAATAACTCACCCATATAAGAAAACCTCAAAAAACATCAACCAATCTGGAAACTCATAACCATCAACATATATGGATTAGTAGACACATAAAAAAAAAACATATAGTTCAACTTATATAATCAAAAACAATGGGATATCATAGTAATAACAGAAACAAATGGATCACACCAACATTTTAAATACTGAAAACATCTAAACTTTCAAATAATCTAGTCCCACAAAGAAATACAAATTCTTGATTATGGCCTAAACATGATGATCAAAAAAGATATTGCACAAAGAATATACAAATACAAAACCTTCAATGGCAGATTAATAGCTATAGATCTTGCCTTTCCAAGAAAAAGAAAACTAAGAATAATCAATGTCTACTTCCCTGCACAAGATTCATCTAAAAAACAAATATGCATTACACACGTACTCAAACAATGAATCAATAAGGCAATAGTACAGAACTGTACATTATAGTTATAGGGGACCTGAATGGCATATCCAATTCCAGTATAAACAAACTAAGTGACAAAAAACTGATCCATACTCACAATTTATCTAGAAAACAAATTGAAACTCTTATTGACAATGGTTTCATAGACACATATCATATCCACAACCTATCAATAAGAAAATATACTTGGCAAGGTCAAGGTAGCCATAGTAGACTTGACCAGATCTAGATTAATCACAAAGCAACATGGCACACATATAAAGCCAATATTATAGATATGTTCAACTCTTTAATCACCAGTAATCATAGACTGATGATCATAGAGATGGAGGTATGGAAGTTAGATACACCTAAAATTACATCTATCCATAAACCAAAATCAGATACAACTGGTCTCACATCAATGACAAGCAATGAAAGAAATTTTTCCAAACAATGGAATTAATAATAAATAATACAATTTTAGATCCCAGATTGATTAATCAAAGATAGAATTTCTTCAGCTTCCAACTTTGCATACATCAAAAAAACACATACCAAAAAATATCAACATCAGAAAAAATGCCTCCAGAAAGTAGACAAAGAATTAGATTTCTCTTTATTTCATCTACAATTATTTCTAACAACTCTAAGGCAACTTCACAACATAAATTAAGAAAACAATACTAAGGTAAAATGTGACATACCAACATATATTCAAAGACACTTTCCTGATATTACCATAGAATTACTTCAAGTCAAAAAAGAGTCAAGGATTTTATAACACATAAAGTGAACACAGATCTTTGAATCCTACATCAAAGCTCGCAAAATTGTTAAAAAATACATCACAAAGCACAAAAAAGCTAAAGCTATAGCTCAAAGAATAACAAGCCATCAGGCTTTCCTAAAAAGTAACAAAAAAGCCATAATCAACAGTATTTTAGACAGACCAACATGACATATCTATCTTAACAAAATCATTCAGTAAAAAGAAAACATACAAATCATTACAGAACCCAACAAAATCAAAGAAATAGTTAGACAACATTTTTTCAACTGGACATTATCTAGAAATATAGCATCACTAGCAAATTATCTATACTGGCAACAAGAATATGAAGCCAAATCCTACATCAAGAGTAGCTTGTACTCAGATGTTCTCCTTGAGATTATAACTGAAAAATTAACAACAACAATCAGCAGGTGAAGTAATAAATCAGCATTAGGTAGAAACTAAATTCCATATAATGCCTACAAACACCTAAATAAAAATATCATAGAAGAACTGAGAAGAATTTTCAATGATATCTTACAATAAGACACA
This sequence comes from Acaulospora colombiana, assembly GCA_910592055.1. Lineage (NCBI taxonomy): Eukaryota > Fungi > Glomeromycota > Glomeromycetes > Diversisporales > Acaulosporaceae > Acaulospora > Acaulospora colombiana. Next base: position 6,115 of record CAJVPT010005303.1, on the reverse strand, counting down.
AGTTCCAAAGAATGGAGCAAAGGAACTATATATCCAATACCCAAACTCAAAGACTGGGAAAACAATTTTAATATAATAAGACTAATCACTCTTTTGAATACTGGAAGGAAAATATTTACTAAGATCATAACAGATCATCTTGCTAAAGTCTTTAAAGACCATCCAATACTGTTGAACCTAAACTAGGCAGCATTACCAGGAAACAGTATACAAGATCCTATTTACATCTTGAGTAGTATCATAGAACATATCAAAGAAATAAATCAAGAAGCCTGAATTCTCAGTCAGGACATATCTAAAGCTTATGATTCAGTAAATATCATAATACTAAAAAAGGCACTTCAGCAGTTAAAAATCCCAGAGAAAATAATACAAATCCTCAACAACATCTTCAAAGATAGATAAAATATAGTCCTAACATGTCACAGTCCTATCAATCCATATTCAGTTGGGAATGGTATAGATCAAGGTGACACTATATCTCCACTACTATAGTACATTTTTTATGATCTCCTCTTTATAAGAATTAGTAACAAATACATAGGATACTCACTAGTAGTTAAGAACTATAAGTATTTAGATCAATAATAGTCCTCAAGATACATAAACATTGTAGCTAGCATATACATGAATAACACAACATGGATTGCAACCAACAAAGTAGCACTTCAAAGAATAATAAACATTGCTGAACAATTTTTCCACATTAATGACATTAAAGTAAATCCACAGAAATCCCAACTCCTAATAATTAATGACAAATAAAATGACTACATACAAAGAGTATAAATAAATGATCAAAGAATCACAGGATGCAGAATAGGTACTCCAGTTAGGATTCTTGGCATATTCTATGATAATTCTAAGATAAAAGACTATCAAAAAGCCATGATCAAGCAAAAAATTCAAAAAACATAAACACTCCTAGGAATGAAAAGAATTACTGACAAACAGATGCAATATATAATTAATCACATCCTTTTACCCAGCCTAGAGTATCTTTATAATGACATAATCCTCACTAGAAATATCTGCAACAAAATAATGATCAAGTTAGCAATCACCTTTAAACACAAGTTAGGTCTTACAAATATAGTTTCTAATAGTATATATATAAAAAATTTGAGTACAATCTAATGCACTTATGGGATAGACAACTTCTGCTTCATACTACAAACTGGACCTTACAAATCTACCAAAATAATATAACAGGGAAAATTGCTAAGGAAAGACTACAACCATTATGAAATATATTTTGATCCACAAAAATAATAATAAGTCAGTTACAAACACCCATTCTATTACAAGGAAAAAACCTTACACATGATATTATATGGCTACTAAGAACATATCAATTCTTCTTTCAGAATACACTAAATAGAAAATATATTATAATTACCAAAACAGATACTTTCATTGAGAAAGTTACAAGCAAAAGTTTCTATAATCAACATAGGAAAAACCTGAAAAAGTACAACATTTTCTTCATTAGTCAAATACTAAACAATAGCAGGAAAAAATCATTGTACTGGTGCCAAGTAATTAGATTCAATCACCACATAATACAAGAGTATACCCCAGTTTGATACCATATACTTAAAAACAGAGTACAAGAATGGATTACGAACAATCAGTCATAACAATCTCTAATCAATCTATTCCTATAATGTAGCCAATCTATAAATCAAAATACAGCTCATCCTCATTGGATCAGTACAGAACTTAATAATCAGATAGTTCCAGAAAGAAAACAAAAAAGACTAAATGACCACTTAACAAAATATAAATATTATAATAGAATTAACAACCAATTACCTTTACTTGAATGCATGGACTGCAACATCAATAATTATAGTCAAAACAATCACCCATGTACTTTCTTAGCAAGCTGTCAAAGTTCAATTAATATTTCTGTTTATTATAGCAAGGTTACTACTAGTGATACATCCAATACAGTAAGTAGTACATTCAGATATAAAGTATTCCCAGACTCCATCCATACCATACTCAATGCACTATACACCTCTAGCACAATTTCTACTTATAATTAGACAAAAGCCATCATCCAGTAACACAAAACCTAGATAATTTTCTTAGAAAACTCTTTGTCACAGAGGATCTCATACTTGAGGAACTATCTAATTTAACCTTCAAAATACAAGATAATATGATCTTTGACATATACACAGATGGCTCTCTTAAAGAACTTAACACAAATGACTCATGAGTATAGGCATAAAAATTATCACAAGTGAAGGAAAAGTATTCATCCTTCAGGGACAAACAATACAACATCCATCATCTATCAGGGTAAAAATCATGGAAATACTCGTCATTCACAGCATTCTATCAATCTTTAGCCATGTCAACATATTCACAGATAGCAACTCCACCATAAATAGTATCAACAATATTACACTGTTAACATTAAACAAAGCACAGAAAAACAAAATAATTTTAATCTTCTACAGCAAATTCAAGATACACTCAAGAAAAAGAGTATCAAACTGAAGTTAAACAAAGTCAAGGTATACTCAAAAATCGAACACAATGAAGCTGCAAATAAACTTGCAAGAATAGATCAAACTTATGGTATGGCTCCAAATAGTAGACTAATGTACATAAATATAACAACAAATCCACTACTTACCCTCATCTCCCAATGGAATCAAAAGCTATAGATATCCCTATCAAACTAATAATCCAACGTATCACAAATACAATTCATCTCACAAAATGGCGACTTTTAAATTATACTAGATTCAATTTCAATGATCATATTATAAAGGAAATTCACTGGTCCACAATAGCAAACAATCTATAGTCCACAAAAATAAGCAATTATTTCACCTGCTGGCAAGATCAACATCAAAGAAGATTTAGACTGCAACTATGAAATGAAGAACTTCCTATAAAAGTGGAATTATACTATAGACTCCCCAAACTGTATAAAGATAACAAATGTATTAAATGTGGTCAAAGAAAATCTAATGTACACCTCTTTATCTACTAGACACTTAGACATAATATAGGTAACTTTATCATCAATACTATAATAAACACAATTACTAAATTCAATGAATATGACAGAACCAAAAAAGTCCTCAAACAGTATTCAAGCAATACTGTACTACACTATAAGTAATATCTAGAGATTGCCATCCAGGAAGGCATCTTAAAAGAAATAACTAAAATCTTAAACAAATTAATTCTCAATCAAAACATAAAAAAAACATGTATTTAAGAACTTACTGAAAAAATTATATGCCATCTATAACAAATATGGTAAAGCAGATGTGAAGCTTTCCAAATATGAAAAAAACAAAAAGGCATTACAAAAGCTATAGAAAAACTATACAAATATAGCTTTATTCACCTAAATCCATGAATCGAGGAAAGAGAGAAACATATAAAAAATCAATTCACTAATCTAGTCAATCAACATATCCATAGAAGTATCCGATCAATCACAACCCTTTACCACTTACTAGAAATTTTATTTAGTGTTAGTCCAACCTTGATAGGTTAGTTCCTCTTACAAGGTGACAACAAGCCACAAGGTAGGTTAACCCTTATCAAGCTTTATTTGGTAAACAAAAGTAGCTATAACATAGACATATATAATTTTCTATTAAATTTAAATAAAACAAGACTGAGCCAATATTTTTTTTTTTTAAAAAAAAATAAGTTCTATTTACTTATATTTTGACCTTGAATCTTTTTTCTAAGTATGTTAAGTTTTATTTCTTTTTTTTCTTTTTTGTTCTTGAGCATTTAATATTGTAATTTTATTATTTAATGTCAGTTTATTTTTTACTAATATTATTTTCATAAAAAAGGTTTTTGTATTTCTTTTTTTTTATTATATCAAGAAAATTTTTTTTAATATATTATTGAAATAAATTTTTTTCTTTCCTTTTCTTAGTTGTTAAAAGTAAGTTATACTATATATTGAATTAGAACTTATTTTTTATAAAATAATATCTTATATATTTCTAGAATACTTATGATAATACTATTAAGTATTATACAGATTTTTGGAGCTGATGCTTTTTTTTTATCTTGAATAATAGTTTGTTTTTATTTAACTATTTGTTGTATAACTCATAGCTTACTCTATTTATTATGTTTTTTTATAAGTTGAATTATAGTATCAATAATATTTTTCTCTTTTTTATCTATTAAATATAAAATTTTCTCAGTCTTGTCCATTGTATATATAATAGAATAAATAATTATATACAGTAAAACAAAAAAACTTTTTATGTGTATTGCTTATTGTTTTAATAATTTTCTATTTGGATTTGTATTTTGATCTTGTTTTAATTAAATGATGTTGTTTATTTCTCTTACCTAATTTTGTTTACTTGTTTACACTAGTTTTGTTATTGAGTTACTAATTCTTGATACTTTTTTTATATTGATTATGTTTTGTTAAAATGGTTATAATCATTGATCTTATTAAATTTAAATATTTTTGTTATATTGTTATAATAGATTTTTGTCAAACTTGTTTTAATAACAGATTTATATATACTGTATACTGTATATACTATATAGATAAAAGTATTATACAGTATATCTTAAATTTATTATTATATAAAAATATACATAATAACTTTATTTAAAATTTTAATATGTTATTGTTTATGTTTTTAAAAAACATGTGTTCAATTCTCATATTTTTTCAATAGATAAACATTAAATTAAATATAAATATATCTATCCTTCCAGCATTTTTAATTTAAAAAATATATTACTTAATTAAAAGTCAATGTAATAAAATTATAGGTCTCTATAAAGATAAACAATTCTTATTAAAAATTTCAAAACTTCTTAAAATTCATAGAACAATTGTTTCTTGTATAATTAAAAATTATCTTAATAGAAACAATCTTACTACTTTTTCTAAAACTGGACATTCAAAACTATTGACTTCTAAAAACAAAACTATTTTTAAAAAAATTGTTAAAAAAATAACAAGAAATTTACAGAACAAATTAGAAATAAATTTATTGAAAAAACCAATATTGAAGTTTCTATCAAGACAATTAGAAGAAATTTGCATAAAATAAATATTTTTTTTTTTATATATACCAGCTCAAAAACCACTTTTAAATGGTCAACAAAAAATAAAATTCTCTATAATAATGTATTGAAAAAAAGATTGGACAGTTTAAAAATAAAAAACTATTATATGAAGTGATGAAAGTAAATTTACAATATTTAAAAGTAATAGTTCTGGTCATGTTTGGAGAACTTTTGATACAAGATATAATATTGAAAATATAGTTCCAAAGTAAAATTTGAAAATAGAGAAATAATGATAAAGTGATGTTTTTCAGATATAGAATTAGGTTCATTAGTAAAAGTAGATAATAAATTAAACAGATTAGATTATATTAAAATACTTGAAAAATATTTATTATCTTTAATTAATAATAATTTTAATTATAAGAAATATTTGTTTCAAAATGATAATGTTCTAATTTATATTGCCAAAGATGTTTAACAATGAATTTTAGAAAATAAAATTAGAATTTTACCTGATTGGTTACAATAAGTCAATCTTCTAATTTAAATTCAATTAAACATTTGTGGTCTGAATTGAAAAGAAAAATAAGAAATAGATTAGAAAATATAAAAAATCCTAAAAAATTAGAAACAACATTACAAGAAGAATGGAATGAAATTTCAAAAAATCAATTAATAAATTATATAAAAAGTATGTCACAAAGAATAGAAACAATTATTAAGAATAATGAGTAGTCAACAAAATTTTGATTTATTTTATTTTATTTTTTTTTTAATGTTTTAACTGCAACTGGTATTAGATGCGAGCCTTTTATTAAGAATTATCTTAACCTTGAACCTGGATCCTTTGACATGACACCAATCATCTCTTACAAACTATATATCTCTATATACATGCAGATTAATGATAACCTATCGTAGCTTGTCCTAGTTAAGCCTACACATCACTCCGAAAATGAGACAGACTCAACTAGAGGCCAGTGGTTGATAACAACAAAACAGTACTATTGGTATAGTTAGCACATCTGTTTACAAAAGGACTTAATATTTGTACTAACTTATACACTAGATTGAATCCTCA
>CAJVPT010005302.1:0-12343 GCA_910592055.1 Acaulospora colombiana | reverse complement strand
AGAAAAGTATATTGTTTATCAAATCCATTCTGTAGAATGATAAAGAATATGAAAAGACCATTCTATCTTTATATAAATACAAAATTATATTCTTAGACTAACTTATCAATACTATTATAATAATACTTAAAAACTAGAGAACAATTTAGATTTTCTTGATAAATATAAATGATCAATTCCTTATGATACAAGAATATTCTAAAAAAAGTAATAGAAAAATTAGAATCTGCTATTAAAATTATTGTAAAATATTAATTGAACAAATTATAACTTGCAAACAGAAATAGTATAAATAAATTTTGATAAAAAAAAATATATTAAGTAACATGTTCTACTATCTTAACTAATATACAGTATTAGAAAAATCATATTCTCAAATAATAAAATTTACTTTATACTATATCAGCTCCTATATAATTCCACTAGTAATTTTTCTTTACTATATCTAAAAACAACAATTCAACTAGTCGTAACAGCTCTATTTCAAGTTTGTCTTTTTTTATAACTAAATAGATAAAAAAGTTTAAAAAAAAAAACAAAATTTTTTTCAGACAATTCTATAAATTGACAGATATCTATAAATTAATAAATAAAAGTTATATTTATTATCAAATTTATGAAAATAGAAATCCAAGTAAAAAGTAAAATTTTTTTTCTTAAAAAAAAAACTCTTTTCATTGATTCTTTGACCACACACAAAAAAGATGTTCACAAAAAGTTTTATACTTTCTTGTTAATAAAGTCTTTATACTTTCATTAAAACAACTTGAAGCTTATCTTCATGTATCTTTCCTACCCTCCTTTACTTGTTTATAAACACTTTTAAATAAAAACTTGGATCTCTAGTGACCTGAAAAGATCCAAGTATACACTTCCTCTATTAAAAACAAAAAGGTTCTAGAAAATAAAAGAACTGGCAAGTAAAGTGTTACCTTATAGAGCTGAAAGTAACAGAAATAGAGGTTTTGTTGATAGAAAAAGGATTATTATCCACTTTCTCATATACTGTTCTGTTCCCTCTTAAAGTGTTTACTATTTTTCATAATTTTTCTGAGGGATTTTGCCTACCTCAGTTTGATTCTGAATTTCTGGTAATATAATGTCATTAGGCTTTTGATTGGTTAATATAAAATATATTAGTAACTGAATGTAAACAAGCCTCTATTGGTCACCTCACATATTCCAATTATGTCATTGGTAATTGAAAGAGTTAAATGGTATTCTATATCTGTTCTACTTCTCCAATTGGGTTAATCTATGGATCAAGTTCTATGAGATCAATAAGATATAAGCAACAAGTTCCTAGATAGTGAAAAAGCTACTATTTGTTCAAGCTGAGATTTTTCTTTTCTATTATTTTGGTCAGGCAAAGTTTAAGACCAAGGTTTCCTTTTTATCCCAGTCAGGCAATAAAACTGAATAGTTCTAGTCTATATTGAGTTCCAACCCTTTGGTTATAGTTGAGAATATATTTCTTCAGAAATTGTTGAAGGATATCATAATTGATAAAGATCCTTATTGCTTTTGAAATTCTCCTACCATTACAAGGCAAAAAGATTATTAGAGAATTTGACCTTTTGAGTAATGGAAGATGTATACCAGTAAAATTTCTTTAATTAGGTGTGGCTGTTGGAAGGTATTATATTGAAAAAACATGACCCAGTTTTTATTAGGTTATATAAGAACAATAAGTTATCTTATTATTACAGGTGAATAAAAATCACTGTCCAAAGAAAGTTGGGACCAATGTGTCCTAGAAGTAAAGGCTTCTACTAGACCATAAGCCTTCTTAGATAGTACATAAGAAGAAAATCAAGATCAAGAATAAATAAGTTCTTCAGACAGTCAGGAAAAGAAAGAATATTTCAATTAGATATTTCTTATTGAAAAGAGATCTTGAAAAGCAAGTCTTTAGAAAAAGCTGAAAATAATTTTTTTCAAATTTTTACTTTTTTATTTTCTTGTTATCTGTTTAGACATTTTTAGATATCACTTTTCCCTTTTTTTTCAACCCATTCTTCTGTAGTTTCCTATATTCCAGTGGTTTGATCAGACATATAGTAGTAACAACCTGCTGACAACAATGTAGTTAATTAAGAGTATCTTTATCCAAAAACACTGTGAAGCAAAATATTGTTCCCAAGGCTGATCTTAGAGACTTTTATACTTATGACAGGTTAGTTAGATTAGAATTAATAATTTGACTATAATATATACTGTATAATGTTGCTTGAATAAAAATATACTTATGTTTTTAATTGATTAATAAACTGATAATCTAGTCTGACTATAGGTACTCAAAAAAAAAAAAAAGAAGTCCAAGTAAAAAGCTAGGAAGTCTTTTTGATTAGACAAGCTATTCAATTAGATAAATATAAAGAGAAACTTATAAATATCCTAAGATATAATAAAAGACAAGTAACAATTATTTTGTTTTCTATATAGATGACTTCTTTAAAAAATAGATAAAAAATAGTAAACTAGAAATAGACTTTATATAAATTATATTAGAAAATAATAGAATAACTAAGCAATTTTTAGCAAAAGAATCAATATAGTTATTAGTAATAAGAGTGAAGATACTAGTCATTCTTACTGCATTATATATAGCTTTTTAAAGTATGAGATTAAAAACTAAAGGTTGATCACTACTCTGGAGTCTGAAGTATTATAGCTAAGCAAGATAATTGAAAAATTTGGTAAAAGACTAGACAAGATAGAAAAAGGTCCACTAAAAAGGTGGATCAATTGTTTCTAAAGATATACCAGTCCAACCATAGGAAAAAGGGAAATACCAATTCACTATTTCCAAAGCCAATATAAAGAATAAGAGTAAAGCTCAACAAATAAAAACAAAAAATAATAAGAAAAAATAGAATGATCAAGATCTCAATATCTGTTTATAAAGTAATCAAGATATTGATATATTTTTATAAATAGAGAAAATAAAATTTTTAAACAATAATGAAAGAACAAAGCAACTTATAGAAAAAAAAACAAGAAAATAATATAGAAAAGCATATAGTAAGAATAAGTATATATAATATTAGAGATATATTTGAAAGATTTAAACAATATAACCTTGTTCAAGAAATTCAAGAACAAGGAATAGATATAGCAGAATTATATAAAACAAAGATAACTAAGATCAAAGCAAAATAGATCTTTGGAAATCAAGATGTCTATAAACATTTCTATAGCACTAATAAGAATACTCCTTTTGGAGCAGACATCAATTTTTTAGTTAGAAAGACTTGGAAAAAAAGGTAGCATCTGTAGAAGAGGCAGAGGGATATATTATAGTTTTCAACTTTCTTATGTGAAAAATCAAAGTTTGCATCATGCAAGTTTATATTTCTTCTAATAAGAAAAGAAGTCAAAAAGTGCAAAACCATATGACAAGCTTTATTAAAAAAAAGCATAAAAGTAACTTCAATATAATGGTAATAAAAAATTTCAATACAACATATAATCCAACTGAAGAGTATCATCCTCTAAAGCAAGCTTTAAACCCTCCTGGCAACTAGAAATTTTACTATTCAATATATTAGATAAGTAGGAATTTATAGATGTATAAGCAACATGGGAAGGAAAGAACAAAACTCTAATATAATAAGATGTAATAAATAGTAATCATATGGATTATATTTGGATATCACAAAGCTTAACAAGATATTCTATTCTATGGATTAATAATCAAAGTATAAAAAAAATTACAGATAGTGATCATACTATATTTATAATAATACTACATATATAATATAGGTCTCTTTAAAAAAAACATAGCAAAAGTAGCTAGAATAAATCTTGTCAAAAGAATTGATATAAAGGGATCAATATCAGAACAGTAGCAAGCATTCAGTGATAATATAGTACATAAGCTTAATATAAAACTGAATCCACTATTACAAATAGAGTCAGAAAATAATGAAAAAGAAAGTTGGGTCCACAAGATTTGAAAAGTATTCGGAGAACAAATAAGCAAAGCAATTTACAATAAGCTGGTAACAAAGAAATTTGCTTCACTAAAATATAATACTAAAAACACAGCTCAGAATTTATCAAATATAGAAGATTTCTATAACTGATAATATTCTATAAAAAAGCTATAATTACAAAGAATATCACTAGCTTACAGATCTTAAGTACAGCTATTGACAAGTATAAAAGTATATGTGCCTAATTATTAGATAGAAAACTATTGTCTAGTATAGCATTTCTAATATTCTCTGGATATTATTAAAAAATGATATTCAAGATATAATAAAGGTTTCAAGCTAATATATCAGAAGTTAGAAGGAATAAAGGTATGGGATAAAATTAAATCAGCCCTTAAACAAAGATGTAAAAACTTGAGAACCAATCAAAAATAAATGATAAATTTATTAACAGATAGAGAAAGAATAAAAATAGTACCAGATAGAATTAAAATCAAGGAAGATGAATCTAAATATATAACAATCAAGAAAGAAAAAGTGAAAGAAGAAATATGAATGTATCATCAGGATGTATTCAAAAAGTGGAATACTGATTTTGACAATTCAACAAGTGATTGAAAAATAGAGTACAAATCCAAAGAATATATCAAAAAGATATAGTATAAAGATCTCTTAAAACCAATCTCACAAGAGAAACTAAGCAAAGTATTATAAACACTTTCTAATAATAAAGTCTTAGGCAAATCACAAATCAACTATAAAATGGTAAAGAGATTAGGATCTAAAGCAAATATGGGTTTTTAAAAGGAGAGACAAAGACAAAAGTCAAATGTCTCTCATTAGGAAAAATTAAAATTTTTAAATTAATAATTATAAAAAAACTATTCACAATTATTCTCCATTATTCAAATCTTTGATTTATAGTATTTTCTAACTTTTGTCCCTATTAAAGTAAAAAGTTATGAATTTTGTCACTAAAAAAAAAACATAAGTGATCTGTGAAATTTTATATTTTAAATACTTTAGGGACCTATTATTAATCTGAAGAAAAAGGATATTTGAGAAAAAGGTTTAACTTTTTAAGATAGGAAATAACTTCAATACAATGGAAACAAAACTAAATATATTCAATTACAAAGCCAAAACCATGGAAATATAATTTGACAAACACAAGAATCTATAGTTTTGCTAGAAGTAACAAAAAAGTACTTTACAAAAATTTTTACTAATAGATTAGGAAATATCTAAAAGACAAACAATATCTTCAAAGGTCCCAACTATGCAAAACTTCTTGGTAAAAGTACAGCTGAACCTATTCAGATCATAAATAATATCTGTGAAGATGCACAAGAAAGTAATAAGAAACTCTGGATACTTTTTCAAAATATAGCTAAGACATATGATACTATTAACCTAGATATATTAAAAAAGATGATAAAAACAATTAAAATTCCAGCTGGCTTCATTAATATAGTAATGAACTTGTTTTAAAACAGAAAGTTTAGAGTTATTTATGAAAACAACTTAACAAGTCCAATAATAGCAAGAGATATAATTGATTAAGGGGAAACTATCTTCCCTTTAATATAAAAAATATTTTATAACTTTCTCCTATGCAAGATTTAGAACAATAAAATATAGGGATATAAGATGCCAATTTCCTGAAATTCAGATTTAACAAGAAATAATACAAAAAAATTAAAGTCTCAACATGTAGCTATTGCCTTTATGGATAATATTATATGGATTGCTAGATCCAAAAAAGACATGAAAATATTTTAAAAAAAATAAAAATTTTCTATATAACAAATAACTCTCAAATTAATAATAACAAATCAATACTAGTTACTATTAATAATTCCAATCAATACTTGATAGAAGTCCAAGTAGGTATTAACAAAGAAATAGTCAGAGAACTAGATAGAACTGAATAAGCAAGGTTTCTAGAAATCTGAACAGGTAATCAAAAGATTGCAGTTGAACTCAAGAAAAGAGTATTGAGAGAAATCAATATAATTATCAAAGCTTTAAAAATAAAAAGGTAATAGATAAACAAATACTCTATATATTGAATAGAGTTCTAATATTAAGAATTGAGTTCTAAATATAACACAGTATATTGTCTTGAAAAATATATAATATTTTAACAACGTATATAGAAAACTCTTTAAGAATAAAACTGTTCTCAGTGAATCAATACCAAATAGTATTATATATCAGCCAAAAATTCATAATTTAAAAAGTATTTGAATGTTACAAAGAGAAAACCAAATAATAGAATTATATAATAGATTGAATAATCAAGAATTAGCAGGAGTTATAACAGTTATTAAACTTAAACAAGCCCAAATCAGATACTAGGAGTTAAATAATTTACTTGCCTGTGATTCCTTATATTACCTATCAAACAAAGACAACTTTATACTCTTAGTATTGAAATTAACTAGAGATATGGGTATAACTTTTCAAAGCTGAAAATAATATAACATATTTAAATAAAATAAAGAAAATAGTTCAATCAATAAATACCTTATATCAAACAAATACAAAAAAGCTATATTTTTATTGAGAAAAAATAGTTTAATATATATAGATCAACTAATTGATATAGATACTAAAGAAATACAAAACTGAAAAATATTATAGTTTATATAGAATATGAAAAGGGATCAATTCTAGAATGGTATCTATCAATAGTCAAGACTATACAAGAAAAGAAAATAGAATAGCTTACTAAACCTTGGAAGGTAAATTAAACAAATAGAAATCCAAATATCCTATAGTGAAATATGATCGTGACAGATAATAGAAGTTGTGCATTGTTATAGAAAACAAAAAAGATCAAGTTATTTGAAGAAAGCTAATAAGAGAAAGTACAATGAATAATATAGAAATAGAATATTTCAACTGTTTAGTAGCTAAAGAACACTAACAAGTAACAAATATAATAAAATTCCTTGGGTGCCTAGAAGGTATTTAAAAAATAATCATTGTATAATAATAGAAAAAAAGGATAGAGAATATATAATTCCATATATTAACACAATAAAATCCATCAAAAGAGCTTAGATACTAAAGATTCCAAGAAGCAAGATAAATATAGAAAAAGAAATACTTAAGATGGTAAGAGAATATTGAGAACAAATTCAAATAGCCAAAGTAATAAATATAAAGATAAAAAGTTGAAAAGAAAAAATTATTAAAGACAATATAAAATAAGATACATATTATTTTCACTTGATAAAAATACTTCAACAAAATTAAAAGTCAAATAAATTAATGACCTTTTATTTTGATAGATTACTGGTTAATCATAGAAGAGAAGAAATAAAAATGGGAGCAATATGGATTCAAATAGAAGAAATAGGAAGAAAAAACAAATTTTAAACAGGAAATAGAAAACTAATTATTATTAATAAGGACAGAAGTGATAACAATAGTTATTATATTGACAGTTGTTTCTATTGAAAGTAGGATCAAGATCTATATGGATAGTCAAGCCTGTATCTTCAAATGAAAGAAACTAAAGAAAAAAGATACTAGAAAGATATATAAAAGGTGGTTGTAAGAGAAAAACTGGTTTTTATAGATGCAAATGTTAAATATTGTGAAGAAAAAATACTTGAACCTAGAGCTAATCAAGGTTAAGGTCTATTCTGGTGATAAATACAATAAAAAAACAGATGTTATGGCCAAAAAAGTGCTCCAATTTTCTGTAATAAAATAAAAGGATCTCATATTATCCAAAATCATTATATAAATTAAATAGCAAAATATAATACTGAATACTCCAATAAGACAATTCATCAAAAAAGTAAATGGCAAGACAATAGCCTATCAATGAATGCAACAGAATAGAACTCAGAAAAAAAAGAATCAGCAAATACAAGATTAGTATAAATATACATGAAACCTTATGCATGATAGAATAAAGAATAGGCATATATAGGATCTTCCTTCAAAGACTCTTGCAAAAAAAGCTTTTTTGTGAAATTAGCAAATGATAAGTTACTAACTCTAACAAAATTAGCAATAAGAAAATCAGATCTTTACAAACAAGTAGTATATATAGAGTGTAACAAAAATATAGAAATGATGAACCATCTACTAGAATACCCAGCATATAAAAAGCAATTGCAAAAAGTATAGATAAAAGGATTAGGAGTAATACTAAAGGACTTTAAAAAACTTTTTCAAGAAAGAAAAGAGAAAATAAAATAAAAGAATATATAACTAATTACAAATGATAAAGGGAAAAGAAGAAAACTAGAGAAGCTAATTTCCAAACTTATAGAAAAAGTCTTTAAAAGTAATTATAGGACACTAAGCTTTTGTATAGAACTTATGAGAAGTGACTGGCTTATTGCAATGGCTAACCTCAAATGTTGTAATAAAAGAATAGAACAAAAAGCTTATAGATTAATTATAAAAAATGCAGAAAATTTGTAATCATTTTCAGAAAAAGATTTGAAACAAAAGATATATAAAACTAATTAAATGAATATGGTCATAAATAAATATGGGTCTCTAAAGAGGGAGGCAGTGACAAAAGTCGAATGTCACTTACTAGGAAACATTAAATTTTTTAAATTAATAACTATAAAAAAACTATCCACAATTGTTTTCTATTATCCAAATCATTGATTTATAATATTTTTTGACCTTGTCCCTATTAAAGTGAAGAGTTATAAATTTTGTCCCTCAAAAAGAGATATAAGTGATTTGTGAAATTTTATATGCTAAATACTTTAGGGATCCATCATTAGTTATAGGGAAATAATAGAAAGAATAAAGTAAAAATAAAATTTATATTAGAAAATAAAAAACTATTAAAGTTTATTTTAAACTTAAATATAGTAGTTTATTTAAAAGATATATAAAAAGAATATATATATTTGCTTCAAAAGTTTGAGTTTACTTATTATTTTTTATTATAAATTTTAACTTTGACAATTTTAAATAATTAATTATTCAATCCAAAATTATAAAATTTATATATATTATATTATATCTTAATACTTATTATATTTCTTATATAACCTATAAATCTATAGTACAGTGGTTAATACTTTATAGATCAAATCACAAGATCTATAGATCAAATTCTTTAGGAAACAAAACCTCTGAAAAAGCAGGTTGTAATTTGATCCATTGGCATAACTGTAAATTAACTAATGTTTCATATATAGTTGTGATTATCTGAAGACTAGACCATCAGATTGTAGTTACAGGTCAGTTTATATAAGATTGTGATTTGGTTAAATATTCAAAATTAGATAGGATTAACCTTGATACAATAGCATTATCAGTTTTGATAACAAGAAGAGTAGATATTCAAACTAATAACATGCCACTAAAAAACAGGTGATAAACAAGTCAGCACTTCAATTAGAAAATGAAAAAAGGTCCTTCTAAGTCAGTCTTTTGGGCTTTTATCAGAAATTAAAGCATGTAGCTATACTAGGGTTTCATAAACTTAACTATTGAGAAGCTTTAATGGGAGATAAAAACTGTGAACCACTCTAAAGAATAAAAAATCTGGAATCTAGAATAAAGAAAATTTAATAATCTGACAATTAGATTATTCTTAATAAAATTAATCTGGAAATAATTAAGAAGAAATCGCATATCTTTTCAATATGAGAGAATTAGTAGTAATTATATATATAGTAAAATATAAATAGCTACTTATGTATATAGATTTATTAAAATAAAAAATTTTGAATTAAAAACTCTTTCTGTTGATCCTCTGACCACATACAAAAAAGATGTTCACAAGAAGTTTTTACACTTCCTTGCTAATAAAGTCTTAATACTTTCTTTAAAACAACTTGAAGTATAATTTCAAGAGTCATTTCTATTCTTTTCCTATTGTTTACAAATCTCTTCACTCAAAAACTTGACTTCTAGTGACCAAGAAAAATCAAGTAGTACCTTTGATACCAATAGCAAGAAAGTTCCCAAAGGAAGAAAAACTGACTGTAAAGTACCTAAAGGTCTTTCTAACCTTTGAAGCAGGAGGTTTATAGAGGTTTTCTGCAATAAAAGGGCTTATTTTCTCCCTTTTTGACTGTTTTAGTCCTCTTAGAGCTCCCATGTTTACAGTTTTCTGCCTACCTCAGTTTGACTCTGAATTTTAGTTAGCACAAATCCTTATCAAAGGTGATTGGTTGATATGAAACACGTCAGTTTTTAGAATGTAAACAAGCTCCTATTGGTCCACTCATGTGTCTCAATACATCATTGGTGATGTAGAAAAGAAAGTTCCAGAAAAAGAGTCCCCTTCAATCATGTATGTTTAACCTCCAGAAAACAATTATGATATTAAAAGGTGAGTGATGGATAGGAATAGAAGATTCAACTCCCATCTCTCATTAAGTTCCTCAGGTGGTGAAAAGACTTTTTTGGACAAGAGCTGAGGTTTCCAAGTTTCTATCCCAGTCAGGCAAAGTTCTTGAAAAAATTTTTTTATTTCGGTCAGACAAACTCTTCCGTAATATGACGCTGGCCTCACTAGTGATAAGCAAATCCATATATCGATAGAAGGATAAGTTATTCAAACATTCTTCTTAAAGTCAGTTTTAGAAATAGTTAAGTTCCTCAAATATCATAAAGTTAGATAATATCTCAATTAGACAAATCCCTTTTGAGAGGAAACTATATAATAGAGCAAGAACCTTTTAGAAAGCTTTGAATTGTATTTTCCTTTCTTTTTTTTTTTCAGTGCTAACTTTAGCAATTTATCATTTTTCAGAATATTAATAATAATAAACTATTGGCAATAACCCTGGTTGACTTAGAGGCTCTATACCAAGCTACTAGAAGAGCATAATATTGTTTCCTAAATCTGACTTAAAGTACCTAGTTTAGACTTAATTTTGTTTAGTCCAAACTATCTTAATGAACTTCTCATATTTTTTAAGTAATATAGTTCTTTAACTAATAATATATAATAACAAGTTAGTCACTTTATAAAAGTCTATAAATATTGTGATATGTTTTAATATCTTAATAAAGACAAGTCATTGTGACATGATTGCAAGTTAAAAAAAAATTAAAAAAATAATAAATTCATTTGAATATATTAGTTAAATATAAATTTAATTATAATATTAAATAAATATATTAGATATACTCAATTATTATTATTATTATTATTTGAGTATCCATAATTAGACTAGATTGTTAGTTTATTAATCAATTGAATATATAAATACATTTTTATTTGAGAAGCATAATACATACTATAGCTAAATTATTATTTTAATATAACTAACTTATCATAAGCATAAAGTCTCTAAATTCAGCCTCGTAAACAATATTTCACTTTATAGTATCTTTAAGTAAAAATCTTCCTAGTCCACTACATTATTACCAGCAGATTGTTACTACTATATATCTTATCAAGCTGCTAGAATACAAGAAATTACAAAAGGATGGGTTAAAAAAAGGAGAAGAGTGATATCTAAAAATGTCTAAATAGACAACAAGAAAATGAAAAGATAAAAATTTGAAAAAAAGATTTTCAGCTTCCGCCAAAGACCTGTTATTAAGATCTCTTCTCAATAAAAAATAATTTATTGAAATATTCTTTCTTTTCCTAACCATCTGAGAAACTTATTCATTCTTGATCTTGATTTCCTTCTCTTGTACCATCTAAAGAGACTTATCACCTAGTGGGAGTTTTTACTTTCAGAATATACTTGGTTTCAACCTTCTTTGAATAGTGATTTTTATATACCTGCAATAGAGAGGTGACTTTTGGCTTGAACAAATAGTAGCTTTTTTACTATCTAGGAACTTGTTGCTCATATTTTATTGACTTCATAGAACTTGATTTATAGGTTAACCTAATTGAAGGAGTGGGGTAGACATAAGGTATCAATTAACTCTTTTGATCATTAATAACATCATTGGAATATGTGAGATGACTAGTAAGGACTTGTTTACATTCAGCTACTAATGTGTTTCATGTCTAACAATCATATTTTGCAATAGATTGTGTCACCTAAAATTCAGGATCAAACTAAAGTAAGCAAAATTCTTTAGAAAATCAAAAATTTTTTGGATAACTATATGAGCAAGGAAATAATGAACAGACACTTTGAAAATATAACTTGATGTTTGCCATCTTCCACTGTAGAAAATCTCTATAAACATACTTCAATATGAAAGATTTTGAGTACTATACTATTAGTTTTTTTTCCTTATGGAACTTTTTTGTGTAGGTAGAGAAGGTGTTTTTTGACTTTTTTAGGTTACAGGAAGTCAAGTTTTTGTTTGAAGACGAATATAAACAAGAAAGGGGTTTAGGGGTATCTCTTGAAATAAAACTTTAAGTTGGTTTAGAGATAGTGTTAAGACTTTATTAGTAAAGAAATAAAAAATTTCTTGCAACATCTTTT
>CAJVPT010005301.1:0-12344 GCA_910592055.1 Acaulospora colombiana | reverse complement strand
TTTTCCTAGAAAGCATGTTGCATATAGAGTTTGTTTTAGTTACAATCAGTTTCCATTGGTACGTTTTTCCTTTCTTTCCTTCGTGCCATACTCCCAGAAACCTTATGGCATTTATTTTGTTAGCGGGTATGATCTTGTGTTGGTTAACTGTGATGCTTTCTTGCTTCGCATTTAGGATCATTAATTCTGATTTTTGTGGGTTAACTGTGATGTTATTCAGAGCATAAAAGGATGAGCTGATTTTGACAATGTCTTCTAGCTCTTCTTTGTTGCCCGTAATGAATGTGGTATTGTACATGTATGCTAGCACTGAGACGTTGATCTTGAGAAGTGACATGTTGTCCGGTATCAGTTTGTTACTCTGGAGTTGATAGCCTTTCATACTGTTTATCTTTGTGATGAGCGGGTCATAGTATATTCTGTACAGTAAAGGTGAGATTGAGTCCCCTTGGTCGATGCCTTCTTTAACTGGATACTAGTCTATGTACCCATAGTAGGTAATGACTCTATTCTGTCAGTCCTTGAAACAGTTCTCGATGAGATTGATGATTTTTTGTGGAATTTTAATTTGTTGCATTGCTTCTGTGAGTCTTCGCATGTTCACTGTGTCGTATGCTTTGCTCATGTCCTGAAATAATATGTAGCAAGATTTCCTGGTTTCTCTAGCGTCTTCCAGAATGTTATTTACTATTGCTATCGGGTCCTTAGTGCTTAGACCAGGGAGTGCGGCCCAATTGTACGGCGATAGTATTGTGTGCTTTGTGAAGCTTTCTGCTAGCTGTTTTGTAATGATTTTAGTAAAAATTTTCTTGATTGATTCCAGAAGAGTTATAGAATGAGTTATGTTAATATCATGATACCATTCTTTGGGTTTGGATATAGGATATATTGTATCATATTTCCATTCCTTAGGAACCTCTTCTCGTTTCAGTATGGTATTAAAGAAAGAGACTAGTACCTCATGAAAATCTTTATCTAGATGTTTGAATGCTAGATAGGGAATGTTCGATGGTCCAGGAGTGGACTTGTTGCTGGTGTTTTTGATCACGTTTATAAGTTCCTCAGTAGAAATTGGCTTGTCTATGTCTTGATACCATGCTGCATCAATATGAGGCCTTGGTTCATACTCTTTGTGCCATATGGTACCCCTGTGTTCTTGAAGGAATCTCTGTTCGGTCCAGTTTTCGAAATGAGAGCAGATGTGTTTTTTGATTGCTGTAGAGTCTGTTATGAGGTGTGTATCTCTGTTGGTTTGATGTACCAACCTGTTTGTGATAATGGTCCTCCGTGGTGATTCCATTACTGAATTTATTAGTTTTTTCTTATCTTTCTTAAACCAATTATTGTAAAGATTTCTCTATTTGTTGATGTCTTCGGTAACTTTATCCTTTAACATCTTCTTCTTAACGATTGTTTCTATTTGTATAATGTTGTCCAATTCCTTTATGATTTCTTCTGGGCCATGTGATGCAATGTTACATAAGAGTTTTACTTTTTTCTCTATTGCCTTACGAAGAGTATAGATCTTATTGTAAACTGCTTCCTGTGGGCTTGTCCTTAGTTGTATAATCTGTCTTCTGTATTCTCTAAGTTGTAGAAGCAGTATGGGTCGAGTTGCTGCTATCATTCTTCTGTGTTTTCTTATTTTCTCTTTGAATTTGGGTATGTGTTTGTTGGCGGCTTTCAAAATTATGTCATGTAGTTTGTGCTAGAAATTGTCGACATCCATATTATTGAAGTTCGTGAGATCTTTTAGGATGTCACTATGGGAATTGATTTCTTCGACGAATTTTTTCCATTGTTCCTCTGTAGCTGAATCCCATGCCAGCCGAGTGTTTTTGTTAGGTCTTCTGAAAGTTTTGTGGATGTTAGCAGGTTCCAGCTTTCTATGTGTATTATTTGGATTCTGTGATCTGTTGTTATACCGGTATTTTCTCTGATATATGCGTCCACAAGTCCTCAAGATAGTCTGGAGCTTATCCAGATCATATCAATTCTAATTGCTTGTTCTAGAACGGTTGTGCTTCAGAACCATGTGAACTCTTTAGAATGTGGATTGCAGTTTCTATATGTATCAATCATATCCATTTCTTGGAGTTGTGCAAAGAAAGGATTGGTTGTGTTTTTGGGTATTTTTCTGTTGCTTGCTAGCTTATCCTTGCAGCCGTTGGGGTAAGAGTTGAAATCGCCTTCCAGTATTATATGTCAATTGTCGTGGTTGTGTTGTTTGATCCATTTTAGGATTTGTGTTTGTATTTGATTTCTCTCCATTCCTGCTTGAGCTGGTGAATATACACCAATTATCCTGCAGTATTTCTTGTTAGGGAAGGCAAGGTCTACGCATATAAGTCTGCCTTCTTGTCTTTGAATACGAATTACTCTGTCTGCTAGATATTGTTTTAGGAAAATCCCTACTCCGGAGTTGTTATCGTTGTTGCTGTGCTACCATGATGTGTATCCCTCTGTCCTCCAGAATTTTGATTTTGTTTCCTTTCCCTTAGTTTCTGTTGAAATGATTATGTTCCATTCATTTAGGTGCCAGGTTTCCATCCATGATGCGAGTTTGAGATTAGAGTTTAGACCTTGTACATTGCATGTTGCTATTGTCCAGTAGGGTCTATTCATTTGTATAGTGATATGTTCATTTGTTTGAACTATGTTTTGTTTTGTGTATGGATATTTTGTGGTGTGTATTACGCTTGTATTGACGTGTTCTGTGTTACTACTACTTCGATTGTTTTTTCCTTTAGTATTGTTGACTGATGTTGTTTGACTAGTGTCTGCCAGGTTGTGTTCTTTTAGTTGAGGGTTGAAGTTGTATTGTGCGTTGAGTTAATTACTTGGATCATTGTCAGCTGGAGAATTGTCACTGATCGAATTACCCATTATTGTAAATTTGTTGTGGGTGAAGTTGTGCTACCAGGGATGATGTTCGCGATTGTAGATACTAGTGCATTCATAGTACGGTCCATGTTGATGATGGAATTGTGAAGTTGTTGTTGTTGTTGCTGAATATTATTTAGTGCAGGGTTGTTTACAGGGTTCTGTCTATTCTCTTCCATGTCTTGTGTTTGGTCTTCTTCCATACTTTCTGCATTGTCATAACAATATTGTCGATTCTTTCATCCAGGTTGTGTAAAGCTGCTTTGATCGATTTTAGTTCTCCTTGGATTTCAAGGAGCATGCGTGCAATGTCTTGTGTAGTGTTGTCTTGCGAATTGGTTGAATATTCGTTCGAGTGTTGATTTTTTACCGCTGCGTAGGATTCTGCAAGTCTTGTTGGTCTTCTTTCTGAGGAGTGAGTGAGCTTTCAGATGGGTGCAGAGTTTGCTGGTTTGAAACGCTGGTACAACTTTCCAAACTTGTTTGCTTGTTTTTGATTAAATTCGTTCCATTGTTCTCTTCTTTCTTTAATGTTGCAGCCTGCCACTAAATGTTGTGCACTGTCACAGATAGTGCATAGTTTGGTGTCGATTGGTTTGCACTCAATTGTCGTTTCTCCTAGGGTAAAGGTTTTCATAAGTGCTTGTTGGAGAGTGTTGTCGTCTTTGAAACTGAGCACTGCATATTTTCTTTATCTGTATGATAGGAGCCGTGGAATATAGCACATTTTGGCCGCAATTTCTTGGCATATTCTTTTGAGGTCGAATGCATTTGTGTTTGGTGGGAGATTTGTGAGTTTGAGTGAGTATTGGCCCCAGTTCTTCATTTGTTCTAGGTCCCATTCTGCGTCGAAAATTCGTACTTAATCTGCTCTGATTAAGGTGCACCATTGAGTCAGGAGCTTAAGCTTGTCTTCCTTGTTTGTGAATGTGATTGTCGCAGTCTGCCACATTTGTCTCGTTGTCATCTTGATATTGTTGATCTGACCAAATTTGGCGAATGTTTGTTGTACATCTATAAGGCGGGTATTCAGGGGAATGTCCCAGACTCTGATACTGTATTCCTTATTCAGTCTGTGAATGGTTTTTTCCATACGTGTCAGCCTGAGATTATCGGTATTAAATAAGATTAGGTTGCTTGTGTAGTCTGCTGCCTGCTAGTCACTAAAGATGGTGATGATGTAATCTTCTTCTTCGTAGTGTTCATGTTGAATAAGAAAAAGGCTTTCCAGCGAATTTAGAGCTTTAGTCAGGTATATTATCTTGTTGTGGTTCTTTTCACCTGGAATGAGGGAAGCTTTGATTCCAAGTTTGACTCTGTTTCTTTTGTATCTGAGGTTAGGATCGAAAGGAGATCTTGGACATGGTCTTGTTCTATTACTATATGTCATGGGCTGTTTGCCCTTCTTTTTACTGCTACCTACCGTGTGCCACTCTTGTTTAGAGTCTGGATATTCTCCGCTTGT
Source organism: Acaulospora colombiana (assembly GCA_910592055.1). NCBI lineage: Eukaryota > Fungi > Glomeromycota > Glomeromycetes > Diversisporales > Acaulosporaceae > Acaulospora > Acaulospora colombiana. The sequence continues at coordinate 7,996 of CAJVPT010005301.1, read as the reverse complement.
GTCCATATTCATATCAAAGTCTTCGTTTATTGTTTGTCTTGGTTCCTCCACCTGAGTGTCAGTCGCCTCTTGCCTGTGGGAAGATACTACCTGTTGCTGTTCGTGTTCTACTTGTTCACTTCAGGAGTGTGTGCTGTTACTGTCACTTGGGTTGTTCGTGGCTGTTGGAGATTTTCTGCTTGCAAAGCTGGCTGTTATTCTGTTAAAACTGGTGTTTGCGGAGGAAGAAGATGAATTTTATTTTGTGCGGGACTTCGTGTTGTTGCTGTTGCTGTTGTTTGCTTCTTTTCTTGAGTTCGTATATTGCTGTTTGTGATAGGGGTGGCCTGTCCCCTAAAGAGCTTGTTTATGTTGTAGTTCGGCCTGCTGTTCTCGTATTGCGGTCTTCTTGTCCTCTGCATGTTATTCTTTTTTACTCGTTTGTATCCTGAGGTTGCTGCGCCACAGGTAAACGGGAAAGAGTTGTATGTCAGCTTGTAATTTATCAAGTATGGACACCAGATATGACATAGATCTTTGTATGCTTACTGGAATCTGGAATGGCTAGTATGCTTTTTCTTCTCTTTTATCTGTCCATTGTTGTCTTACTTGTATAAGAAATTTCTGTAACTGTATTATGAGTGGTACTTCATCTATGTCCTTGACTTGATATCTTTTCCTCTGATAAGGGTTTTTTTTTGGAATGTATTTCTTAGCTACTTTCTGGATAATGTCACTGAACTGATTCTATCTGTGGTCTAAGAATTGGTGACTCATGCATTCTATTTATACATTGCACTCAATATATTCACTAAACTTTTCCCATTGCTGAGCTGTGGCAAGTTGCCAGTTGTACCTATGATTATGTTTGTGGTAGGTTGTTTATTTTGGTGTATTAATGTTCTAAACTTCTATCTCTACTATCATTGTGATGTAATCACTAAGGATTGATGGTGTGATAAGATTTTGGATAAATACTATCTTTAATTGCCATATTGTTTGTGGGCTCATCCATATTTGATCAATTCTACTGCTACTTCCTCTTTTGCTCCAGGTATATTTTTTCTTTATAGGGTTGTGTGTCTTGTATATATATCTTTCAAGTTGTCCAGAAATATTGACTAATAAATATCATTAACCTTAATTAATAGTTATATATTTTTTTAATTATTATCTATAGTTTTTATCTATTTTGTTACTCTAGTTCTATTTTTAATTCATATTATATACATGTCACAAGATATGTCTCATTAATTCATAAGATAGAATCAATTATTAGGGCAAAGTAATAATTTACATAATAGGTATTACAGTATTAATTTCCTTATTATATTATTATATAATAATTATATTTAGTTAGCAGATTATTCAAATAAGCAAATCTGACAGATTTGGTTACTTTGGTTACATTGATTACCAAATAATTAATATTAATTATATATATAATACCAACTATTTAAAGCAATTAATCCAAAGTTTTATCTATTAAATTCTCATATATTTGATATTATATATTTTTAATAAACCATTTAATTAAATCAAATTATTCAAAGTCTCTTTCAATATGTTTGTATAACCTTTACTATCCTTAAATTATCAACTTTAGTATATTATAACTAAAGATGGGTTCCTAAAAGGAAAATAGGAAAAAAGTCAAATGTCCTTCACTAGAAAATATTAAAATTTTAAAATTAATAACTATAAAAAATTTATCCACAATTGTTCTTTATTATTCAAATTATTAATTTATAGCATTTCCTGATTTTGTTCCTATTAAAATAAAGAACTATGAATTTTGTTTCTCAAAAAGGGATATAAGTAATATGCAAAATTTTATATGCTAAATACTTTAGAGATCTATTATTAATTATGATCAGGATATTATCCTTCAACTTAATGTGAATTACTGTTATAATTATCCTATCCATCTATTTGATTTGAATATTATTGGATATGTTGACATTATATAGTGATGGTCTAATTATAAATTTTAAAAAAATAAAAATAAAAATAAAAATTTAAAATTTAAATATTATAATAATATTATAAAATAATAAATATAATTATTATTAAAGTAGGATATATTATCAATTCTTCTTAATAATCCTTTGACTATACATAAAAAAGATGTTTACAAGAAGTTTTGATACTTCTTTGTTAATAAAGTCTTGATTCTCTCCTTAAACCAACCTGAAGGTTATCTTTAGAAGTTACTCCTACTTCTTTCTTCTTGTTTACAATTATCTTCAAACAAATTGAACTTTTGTAGCTTACAAATTTCAGTTTCTATCTTTACTATCAATAACAAGAAAGTTTAAAGAAAGAAGAAAGAAGAATTATTAGTGAAGTACTTGTCATTACTCTCTTAAAGTGAAAACAAGATATAATAGAGGTTTTGTATTAGTTAAAGAACTAAATTTTTATCTTTGACTAGTTTTGTGACCTTTAAGAGTTCTTATTTCATGGTTTTTTAAAATTTTTCCTATTTTAGTTTGATCCTAAATTTCTGGATAGTACAAATTCTATTGATTTTGATTGATTGATATGAAATATATTAAACAATATTAATAAATAGGCTCCTATTGATCACTTAATGTATCTGAATATATTTCCTCAACCCTATAAGAACCCAAGATCTATAATAAATTATATGTATTGATACAGGAAGATACAGCACATGATACCATTACATCTTTGGATACAGAAAAGAGTTTATCTGATTATAGTAAAGGTCACAAGATACTCAATCATCTTTTATAAGTTAAAGCTACCTATTTTCTAATTGTATATTAGATAGATTTCAATTTCTACAACTCAAAAAAATCTAATTAAAAAAAAGCAAAAAATAATTAGGGACACTTAGTGATAAAGCTTATATGTAAAGTAATCCAAGAAGTTTTTATTTTATTTTCTAAAAATTTCAAATTAAAAGACTGAAAGATTAATATTACTATATCAATTGAAACTTGAGTCCAAAAATATTAGTAATGATATATAAAGCAGCCAGATAATTTGATAGATACTTGTTGATTATTAATATCAATAATCATTAGTAAAGTATGTCAATTATGGGGCTAAGTACTATTCTTCTTATAAGAAATTAAATCCAAAATACAATGTAAAATAGATAAGTATATTCATATTTAGATATAAATCAATTTAATTGATAATATACTGAAAGACTTTCAAGTTGCTCATGCAAATATCAATATATTATCTGGACCTTTTTTATTACTCTCTCTTCATAAGCCTCAAATTGTAAAGTCTCACTCTTGGTTTCTACCTTATTTCTATAAAGACACAGTAAAAGTTATCTTTCTAGATCATGCTCTTAACAAAGGAATCTGGAAAACAAGACAGACATAGTATCAAGGAATAAGGTTGACACCTCTTTAGTTTGATATATAACTATCTATTTTTCAGATTTTTCTTTTTCTCTTTTATTTTTTAATGATACTAGTAATAATAGATTCCTAAAGTATTTAACATATAAAATTTTACAGATCACTTATGTCTCTTTTTTAAGGACTAAATTCATAACTTTTTACTTTAATAGGGGCAGAAGTCAGAAAATATTATAAATCAATAATTTGGATAATAGAAAACAATTATAAGTAGTTTTTTTATAATTATTAATTTAAAAATTTTAATGTTTTCTAATGAAGAATATTTGACTTTTGTTTCTACCTTCTTCTTTAGAAACCCATCTTTAAATATCAATATATCCAATAAAATTTTTATTTTTATTTTATTAAAGAAAGAATAATAAGTCTTAATATTGCACTAGCTTATTATATCTTTTTATTATCTTGAATTTATATCCTTGCACTTTTGCATTAGTACAATATATATATGTAATTTGAAAATTTAATAAAGTTAAATATAAGCCTATTAAAAAAAAATTTTTTTTTATTAAGATTTTTTATAATTTTTTTTATTTTTTTTTGTAATAGTTTTAACTAAATTAGATTATTAATTTATTAACAGATATATTTGTATTTAATAATATAATATATATTATAAACTTTTTTATTTAAATATAACAAACTTATATAGATAATAATTAAAAAAACTCTTTCTGCTGATCCCAAATTTTTAGAAAATTTTCTTTTTTGATAATTTTTTGAGAAAAAGTGAAACCAGTCAAAAAAACAAGAGAAACCACCTGTACAACTAAACAACTTACAAAAACAAGTTCAAGAAAACTTTACAGAGTACTGAAGAGGTAAGTTTTACAAAAATTACTAACTTTTACTATATAAATTTTTCTTTTAGAAAAAGAAAAACAACAAGAAAGATTGAATCACAGTAAGCTCTTGGAAGCCCAACATCAACTTCACAAAGCTCCTAGCCAGGCCAGTGTAGGTTAACACCTTTCTAGATATCAAAAGAAGCTTTACAAGCAATAACTCAAACCAATAAATTAGTCCAAGTCCAAATACTCATAAAACTTAGAGAGATGTCCTAGCTTCACTAACTATACAATAAAGAAGCATACATATCACAACAACAGTATTTCAATAATATTACATTATGCAAAAACAGACACATATATTTTTCACAACAAGCTCAAAGACATATCAAATAAACAACGTTAATACACTTTTTACATATTTACACAAATGAATTATCAACAATCCCATAATCATATGTATTTACACAAATTAATTATCAACAACCCTATAATCCCATGTGTTTATTATTGACTAATCAATAATATCAATAATACTATCACAACATATAGTACAGGTGAACCAAATATTATAAACACGTCACAACAAACAACAAGGTTTTTCCATATTACCAAAATAATAATAAGAAATAAACAAGCTTACAACACATGTCTAAAAAAACATAGCAACGATCATCAGCAAAACAAAACAATACCGAACACAGTTAACTTACTTCCTATCACATGATCAACATGTCTATGAGGAAACACAAGCTTTTACAGGTCACTAAGAAAAGAGAAGCACATATTATAGAGACCTTAGCTCAATTATTAGACAAATATGATCAACAATAGAAACTATAGGTAACACAAACCCTTTTTAATATTACTTCAACTCAAGAAGTTATAATGAACCCCACCTCAGGTCCAACCCAATACTTGATTATAGACAGTATCATTGTTAGAATCTTGAATGTCGATCATACCACCTTTATTAAAGCCAATGTTCTTAGACAACATATCTTTTATCTATAGATTAAAGGACAAGGAAAAGAAGAAGATCTTCTAGCTACATTTTTATAGGATAAATACTTGAACATAATAGAACAAGCTAAATAAGCACAATACTCTTCACAAAATATTATGGCAAGTTAGGCAACACCTGAAAATAATCTTCCTATACATAGCTCATCAGTGAGGATCACAATTTTTATCTGAAACTGAATGATCCGTGAATTTGATCTGAACGGATCTGATCGGATTTTAAATTTTTTGATCCGTTTGTATTTAAATCAGATACGGATTTCAAATTTTGAAATCCAATTCGATTCAATCTGATCCATTCGGATCAAATCTGCAAATCATTGGTTTTGGATAAAAATTACAATCCCTAGCTTGAGGTCATGATGGAAAGGGCCTTTGGTAAGGAATGCTGGTGATTCATTTTAAATTTTATTTTTTTTGATATATTGTTTAATGTATTGTCAGAATGATATTTATTGTTTAGACTTTTTTTAAGATAAAAAAAAAATTTTAATGAAGTAAGCAATCTGTATATTGCAGCACTTATATAATAATGCTGCTATAGTATCCAATATAATACTAATGTAGATCAAGCGATGCAAGTTACTGTAATTGTTTGGGTAGATAATGTCAACTTGCTCAATTCCTTCTCTCCTAAATTAAGTAGATGGCTGAGAACTAAAGCAGGGAAATATAGAGTTAAAATCCTTCACTAACATGGATATGCTATAGTTCTTAAAGGAAATAAAAGTAAAGATATCTCAATAATACTTTTATTAATAGAGGAGTCAAGAAAAGGGGAAAGGGTTAAGAAAGAGGCAAGAGGATATTTGTAATTGTATGAGGACAAGAACAAATATTTTATTTACAAAATATTATTGATGATTTGGATACATGTTTTGATACTAACATCTCAAGATTTTTGGATGCCTATAAATACTGTTTTAACTATTACTAAATATAACAATATTTGACATTAAACTATTATAACTATATGCTATCAATTATATATTTAAAACCTATAATCACAATAAATAGCATGTTTACTAAGTTTGCTAAGTTTGCTAAGAGCATTACTAACTATGAAAACTCTGTTAGTATCATTAATTCATACAAATAATAGAATAATTATAATGTTTGTAAAACTATTTGTATTGCATGTCTCCAGAACTACGGGATCGGTGCTCATGTCACGTAACTAATAACTCAGGAAAGGTAGCATTTCATGGCTAAAGGTCAAAATAAGTGTTTAACGAGAAATCCAAGTTGATAATTGTTTTTAGGCAAATAAGAAAATATGTTCTTCGAATCAAAATACATATAGTTTCTTAGTCACATTTTGGAGATTAACATGTGACTTTTGGAGGAAAATCGTATTTTTGTTGAATGAATATATAAGATCTACAATAGTAATTGTTAAAAATTGATTGAGAAACATGATTGGACATTAAATAAAAAATACTTTTTGCAATTTTTTTGTTGATTTTTTATTTTGCTTCCTTTTACTTTTATCACTTTACTATCCCCACTACCAGGTATCTTGCTTAGGAATTTTTTCTTATCTGCAAATGTTTTTTTCCTGTTTCTTGTTAGTTTTCAAGTAAATATATACACCTTTTTATATATTGGCTAAATGATCAATTTTATTTAAATATATAAGCTGCCTGCCACCATATAGCTACAATCAAAGGTATATTTTTATCACTTGCTAATGTTTTACAGCTGTTATATTAACTGCCTTTGTTTTTGCTACAGCTGTATACTTAGTTCTTTCTTTTTGATCAAATAAACTGACATTTTTTGGCTATTTTAACTGATATCTTTTATTGACTAAATAACCTGGCACCTTAATTATCAACCATATCTTTATATCGATACACTGTTCCTATCATATTTACAGTCAAGTAAGTACAAGGTATATGGTATTTCGTTGTTGCTGTACCTTATATTTATTTTTAAAATACTGGTATAGGTAATATGATGCATATTTCAAAGAAACAATAACAAATCAAAGCTAATGGTAAGTAAATCTATTGAAGGGAGGGAACAAAAACCAAAGAACCTTTTACCTGGCAAGTCTATAAAGTTGTCTCCAGTAGGAAACCCTGGACTAATACTTGTAGGCTGGCCTTCGTAAAAGTGCAACTAACTGCTATTGATAAAGTTTGATATTGCCTTCAGTGGGAAACCCTGGACTAATATATTAAATTTTGTTGATAAAATGCTAGGCAAGTTTAAATCTGTTATATTGTTGCTGTTGCCTTCAGTGGAAAACCCTGGACTAAAGCAGGGCTCTTGTAAATATTTAAGCAGGCAATTGTATAGTTGCAAGTCAGGTTGTCGACAATTTAACTTGCAACTAGACTATCAATTCTCTGTTACACTGGCAAGCTGTGCATGTATATATATAGCTAATACCTGTTTTTTAAATATATATAGAAATTTATACTACTGTCCTGTATTTCCTTGTATCATTGAAAAACAATAATCCTGAGAAGTATGTTGTCTGTTTGCAAAGTCCTTCTACTAAATTAAAAAGTGATTGCTTGGCTATGCCTAATTCTAATATCGCTTCTTTTTCAAATATAAATATTTCAAAGTATATATACTTGCTATATATATTTTATTAATACTAATAAAAAAATAGAAAAGAATTTGTAAAGTTCCTGAGATTTTGCAATATCAATAATGTAAAAACTGCAGCTGCTTTGAAAGCAGATATTGATGAATTGAAAAAAAATAAAATAAAATACATAAAAATTTTATAAGTTCAAATAGTTTTAATAATAAAAAACCTAGTTAACACCTTTATATTCCAGGTAA
>CAJVPT010005300.1:0-12346 GCA_910592055.1 Acaulospora colombiana | reverse complement strand
TTGCCAAGCTACCAAGAGAGTGAAATATTGTTCCCTAAATCTGACTTAAAGTACCTAGTTTAGACTTAGTTTTGTTTAGTTCGAACTAGCTTAGTAGACTTCTCATATTTTTTAAGTAGTATAGTCCTTTAACTAATAATGTACAATGATGAGTTAGTCGCTTTGTAAAAGTCTATAAAATATTTAGGTATTTCTTAATATCTCAATAAAGACATGCCATTGTGGTATGATTGCGGGTTAAAAAAAAAAAAAAAAAAAAAAAAATAATAATAATATTATATTTGTTACCATCTAGTTAGAATAAATCATATTCTTTTATTTTTTTTTATATATTTGAAATCACATTCTTAAGAAATATATGCATGGCATAGTTGAAAAAAAAATTGTTTATAGTTACAACTTTTTTTTTTTTTACAAATATTGCCTTTCATATTCTTATAATTTGACCAATATATTATACACATAAATAAGGATTTTACTTTCTTTTATCAAAAGATATTTATAAATATTAATATTAATAAATTTTTAAAAATTAAAATCTTAAATTTAGTTAAATATATACTCTGCAACTATTAAGGTATCTTAATTTAATTCTTTGATTTCTGATAATCAAAAACTTGGTGATACAAAACAAACATATCAATAATTATGTTTATCATGAGTTCAAATATATTGAAACCAATATGATTTTGATATATAGCTAGTATCATCTTGTTTAAAGCTTTATTATAAATTATTATTTTTTTATTTTTTTATTTTATTCTTAGAAAACAAAAAATAATATCAATTACAGGTATATGGAAAAGCAAGGAATTTGTTTTTTCAAATATCTACTTTTTATTTATTTATTTTTTATTATAATCAGTTAGGGGATTAAGATATATGATTTTTATTGCATATACTGTATCTCTTCAAAATACTTTTGAGTTAATAAATTTTTTCTGACCTGCAATTTAGTTAAATTAATATAGTTTTTTTTTTTTAAATGTTAACTCATTCTTGTGTCAGTTTGTATACTTTATTAAAATCAAGATATGTCCTAGAAACAATTGTAATAAATAATTATCCTTACTGTTTAAAAATTTATAGATTAACGAATAGTACAAAGGAATATCTGTTTATATTTTATCTAATCAAGATAGGATAACTATATGACTATCTAATATAGAACTGACTTTCAATTCTAATTAAGCTATAGGAATTGGAGAGTCTATGTCTTTACTCTTGATAAAATGACCCCAGCCATAAACCTATCTTTGAAAGTGACACTTCCTAGGGTTTTTAGTCTATTAGATAACTTATTACTACCCCTTATTAGGGAAACTAATATACAAAAAACTCATTTAAAATATTCAGCACCACTAGTATTGAGGTCTTTTATATGGGAAAACTTTATTGGTGCTTAAAAAAAAAAAAAAAAAAAAAAAAAAAAAAAAAAAGAAATTTTGGACTTGTTCTATATTTCGACCTGTCTTATTGTTTGATTGGAGTTCAGTTTTGTATAAAGGATATTATACTGCTCATTTTCTTGCCTATTTAAAGTCTGTCTTATATTTTTAGTATTGTATTGAACTAAAATCTATTTTATTATAGACAAATTTTTGTAAATGATCAAGTTTTTCTTTCATATTGTAGTCAAATAGTCAGTTTATAATCAATATACTTTTTCTTATATCTAAGGATATGGTAATGTCATATTCTATATCTATCTATATCAATACATATGACTTATGGTAAACCTTAGGTTTTTATAGAGTTGAAAAAATATATTCAAACATATAAAGTAGTCAATAAGAGCTTATTTATCAATCTTGTCCAATATGTTTTGTGTTAATCAATTAAAATCAGTGGGATTTATACTAACCAAAAATTCAAAGTCAAGCTAGGATAAGCAAAATTCCCTATAAAACTGTGAAGTGGAAGCTCTTAGAGACTACACAACTAGTTAAAAAGAAAAAATGAGTTCTTTAACTAGAACAAATTTTTATCATATCTTATTTGTTTACTTTAGAAGAATAGTGACAAGTACTTTACTGGTGATCTTTCTTTTTTTAAGAACTTTCTTGTTATTAGTAATAAAGGTAGAAACTGAAATTTATAGATCACAAGAGTTCAATTTATCTGAAGGTAATTATAAATAAAAGGGAAGAAGTAGAAGTAACTCCTTAAAGTAATCTTCAGGTTGATTTTAAAAGAGTATCAAGATTTTATTAGTGAAGAAATATAAAAACTTCTTGTAAATATCTTTTTTATATGTGATCAGAGAATCAATAAAAAGAGTGATTTTTAGTTATACTTATTAATATAGTTTCAAATTTTAATTTATAAAATTTTTGTGGATTTTTTTTTTTAATTTTTCTGTATTATTAATGTTAATTCTCAAAGTAGTAGTAGAATTTTTTAAGTCATTATTGCAAGTAATCAAGAATCTTAAAAAATCTTGACTCAATATTGGTTTATTGTTAATAAACTTGAAAATATATACAATATTTTTATTATATTTATATTTTGATAAGTATCAATATTAGAAATTATGTATTGATTCACTTAAAAATGTAGCATATTTTATTGAGTCATCATTTTTTTGTGATACAAAAAAATAGAGAGCAGTAATAAAGGTTTCTAAATTGAGATACAGTATATAAAATTAACTTAATTTTTTATTTTTTTTTAAAATCCATGGTCAGGCCAGTATTATATATTTATTAATAATTAAGAAAACTGATAGAGATACATAAAGCAATTGCATCATGACTAAACTAAAAGACTCATACAGATATACTTGTCAATGACTTTCAATTCTCAAAAGAGCTTCAATCTATAAGTGCAACCTTGAAAACAATATTTTGTTTCAGACCAAGTTTTGGATGAAGACCTTCCTAACTTATCTATCATTGCTAGCAGGTTGTCACTGCTTATTATTCTTCAAGAAATTGAATTTGAGAAACTACAAAAAGAGAAAAGAAAAAAAAAAAGAAAGGTGAATATCTAAAAATGTACAAATAAACTATATAAAAATGAAAAAAAAAAAAAATTAAAAATATTCCATATTCTTCAAAGAATCTTTACTAAAAACCTCTTCTCATTAGGAGTTAACCCTTCTGGAATATCCTCCTTTTTTCTAACCATCTGAAGAACTTATTCATCTGTGCTCTTGATTATTTTCTTGTGACCATCTGAGATACTTATCGCCTACTCGGATCCAGTGTCTTGCTTAATATTTCCTTTCTTTTAGCCTTAATTTTGTATCCACCTGTGCAGAAGATGACTTATGATGGATCCCAGATTCTTATGTGGTTTTTCAGTCTTGCTGAGTAACTCCTGATATTTTTCAGCAGCTATACCTAGTTAAAGGAATTTTATTGGTGTTCATCTTGATTGTGATATTATTATACAATGTCTAGAGAAATACATTCTCAATCCTATAGAAAGATACTGTAGTGTTTTACATTTCTCTGCTTTTTGATCTTACAACCTGACTGAAATAAGAAAATAACCTTTTTCATGTACTTTGCCTGATCAGAATAATAAGAAGTTAAAGGCCTCAGCTTGAACAAATAATCATTTTTTCAATACCTAAAGAATTTAGTATCTATCCTAATAGCCTCATTATTTCTTTGTTTCAGTTGAAAAATGGAGGAGTTCATATTCTTGATTTCTTTTTTAATCATCAATAACATTATCAAAACATGTAAGGTGATCAATAGAAGCTTGTTTACATTCAGTTACTAATGTGTTTTGTGTCAACCAATCAGATACCAGGTGATATTGTGCTATCAGAAATTCAGGGTCAAACTGAGGTAGGCAAAATCCCTCAAAAAAATCATAAAAACCAGTAAGCACTTTAAAAGGGTATAAGACAATATATGAGAAGGTGAAAAATAAACCTTCTTCTATCAATAGAATTTCTATTTCTTGTCACTTCTAGCTCTGTAAGGTAATATTCCACTTGTTAATTTTTTTACTTCCTAGAACCTTCTTCTATGGTTTTTATTTACTATGAAATAATATTGTATATATGATGATTTATTTTTTTTATTTTTATTTTTTTTTTTGTTGACTCAGCCTTGTTTATTAGCTTTGATAAAGTAATTTGCAATATATATTGTAGGGATTACAAAAGAAGACAAAAGTATTTTATATATCATTTATGCTACTAAACTTCCTAAGACTATAGTTTACTGGATAGCTTGTTGTCACTCCAGATCAAGGGAAAAACTAACCTGCCAAGGCAAAGCTAGTGCTAATTTCTATATTAAACAAAGAGAAAATAGGGGTGTTGTATTTTATAAAATTGTTCAGATATTTGTTAGTTGTAGTAATGTAACTGTGTTTGATGGCTTGTTCATTGATCCATCTGCTATTTTGCTAGACTTTCTTTGCATATTTGTGTTGTTTCTCAGTTTATTTGTTAATTCCTATTGTTTGTTTCCATTGTTGAAAGATATAGTACTGGTTCAGCCATTTGTGATAGAGCAGTTCTTTTCATTTATATATTAGTTTCTGGATACATTTCTGTGCACTGGAGGAGTCTATTGTAATCTTATATATAGTTGATATTAAGGACTTGAATAGTACTCCTTTGATGAAAAGTTTAAGTTTATATGGTGTTTTTAAGAACATTTGTTATTTGATTATTTGTATATAATTGCTCTTCATTGCTGGACGAATGTATTCTTTACATGTGTTGATTGCAATTTCGTTTATATGTGTGATAAGATCTTATGGTGTAGTATTACAGAGAAAAGGGTGATAATTATTTTCTATTAGATTGCATTAAGGGTAGAGATTATCTATGTAGAGTGTAGGTTTTCTTGCATATAGTTTGGTTTTGGTAGGTAATTTGTTATTCCATAAGTTAATTAAAAATTTCCTGATTTGTTGATCTTTTATTGATGTCTTATTATTATTAATTTTAGAGGGGTATAAATTGTTGAAAGTTACTGCCCAGTTAATATATTTGTATTGGCCTATAAAATCTGTGAGTGTCCTGTTTAGAACTTTCCATTGTGCTAACCTTTTGGCTTGTGAGAGTTTTTGACATATTGTTTTGACAGGAATATCTATTATATTCTTGTTCTATACTGGGATTATTGTAATGTTTGAGGTATTGGATGTTAATGTTTCAATTTGTAAAGTTCTGGGAGCCATGCCATTGTTGAAGGGGTCGATTTTAGTCAACTGGTCTGCTAATTTATTGTATTTGATTCCTGTATGTGTTGGAACTTTATGCAGGTGAATGTTGATGTTTTTGAATTTGCATATGTCTTGAATGCCTAGTAGTAATTTATAGTTTTTGTATTTATGAATCACTTGGTTAGGTTTTTGTTTAAGAGATTGGTTAATATAGAATATTGTTGCTTGACTGTCAATGTAGAGGTCTACAGAGGATTGAGTAGGTATTGTTACTAATGCAGTATAGATTGCCATAATCTCTGCCCTGATATATGATGGGTGTTTGTTTACTTGTGCTTGGAATTAGAACTCTTGTTGTACAGGTGTAATGATGATCTATTCTATGCCTATATGTAGTGTATTATTCCAATCTGATTTGGATCCATCTGTATAAATCTGAAAAGAATTGCCCATTATAGAGGTGGCGATATGTATCAGTTTGTTTAATATTCTTGGTTCTCCTTTAAAATGCTGTTGAATATGGCTTTGTATAATATCATTGTCTTGTGTGATTATGTGAAGGACATGTATTGATTCTTTCAGTGGTAAAGTGGTTAGATGATTGAGTGCTGCATGTATTGAGTCAGGGGACATTCGTGTTCTTTTAATATATAACTGTGAGGAGTTTTCAGGGTGTGTGACAGATATGGTACTGAAGTTTGTTAGAATTATAATTGTGTTTTGTGGTTTGGAGGAGAAAATGCATGTGCTTGAGTATGTTGTGTGTTCATTAATATCACATCCTGAACATTTGAACAAAAGAGATTCATTGTTTTGTAGAGTATAGTATTGATATGATATTGTTTTATTCAGATTGTTTCTTTGTTTCTTGTCAATAAGTATTTGATTGTTTTTTATTGTAGTTGCCCAGTGAGATTTTGTAGTAATTGTGTTTGTCGCTGGGGTACTTTGTAGAAAGATGTTGGTTGTGTTTGGATTGAGATATAGCATGGTGATAGTTGGGTCTCTGAGGAGATTTTGTAGTTCTAGAAACCAATTGGGTGTTTTTTCTGGTGGCAGTTTCTTTTTGTATCTTATAAGTTGGCACTATTGAAGAGGATGTATTCTTTGTGCATTTAAGAGTTGCCCAATGAACATTAAGTTTGTTTTGTCAGTTGAGTTCTATATTTGTTGTAAAAATGGGGGGTGACGATATCCTCGATTGTTGTGTCTATTTTTTGAAATGTGGAGATTTGGTTGTTATTGTAATAAAGTTGAAAGCTGAATCCATGTTTGTGCAAAAGTCAAAGAATGTTATGTATTAGGTTGCTTTCTGGTTTACATATTGGCTTCATTAGGTGGATAAGGATAAAATTGGTAGATCAAAATTTATTTTGTAGATGTTGAAGTTTATGTCTTGCTAGAGTGCCTGTGATATTTTGTTTATTGATTCTCTGGATCCAATTTGTGGCATGGAGTTGTGTTTGTCGATCCCATAAATGAAAAAGATTATATTCAAAGGTATTAAAAATTGCATTGTTGGGAATTGTATTGGCTAGGCCGAGTTTGTATTTAAAGGTGCTGGTGAGTTTGCTCATTAATGTATTGCAGGTGTTTTCTGATAGGACTATATCATTTAGAAAATATTCAATGCTAGAAAAGAGGATATGATTGATGACATATCACATTTGTTTGTCAGTTACTCGTTTGCTACCTATAAGTACTCTAGTTTGCATGACTTTGTATGAATTAGTTGCTTTTGATATCATTTAGAGGCCTTGTTGTAATACCAAATACCTAAAATTCTGACTGGAATGTTGTCTTCACAGCCTGGGATATGTTGATTTTGCATTTGTATCCCTTGTTCTTTGTCTGAGTTTTTGCCATTAATTATAAGAAGAAAGGATTTATGTGGATTCACTGTTATATCATTGATGGTGTAAAATTGTTGTGCTATATTTATGATCATTTGTAGCTCAGATTGAATTTCTGTTATCCATATAGTATCATCCATGTAAGTGTTGGCTGGAATGTTTACAGATGAGATATGTGATTGATTTTCTATTGATGTTAGATGTGATGTTTTGATAGTATATTCTTTGAAGTTGTTGTTTATAGTATATAAGAGAGGATCATAAAAAATTCACCAGAGGAGAAGAGAGATGGAGTCCCCTTGATCTATTTCATCTATGACATTGTATTCTTGTGTGAGGCCGCAACATGTGGTAACTGCATTGGTTCTGTTTTAAAAGATTGCTGAAATTATATTGATCATGGGTTGTGAAAGCTTGATATGTTTTAGTGCCAAGTTAAGTATATGAATGTTAATGGAGTCATATGCTTTGGACATGTCTTGACTAAGTATCCAGGCCTGTTTATTATTGTCTTTTGCATCTTTTGTAATGTAGTTTAAAATATGAATAGGATCTTGTGTGCTGTTTCCTGGTAGACCTGTTCAGTTCAGATCTGATAGGATGGGAGCATTCATAAAGCATTTGAATAGTCTATCAGTGATTATTTTGGTGAAGATTTTATGTCCAGTGTCCAATAATGTTATAGGTCTTGTTATGTTGAGATTGTTTTCCCAATATTTAGGTTTGAGTATTGGGTATACGATTCCTCTGCTCCATTCTTTTGATGTTTGGCCAGTTTTGAATATATTATTAAAGATTCTTAGCAAAAATTTTTTGGTCTCTTGTTTTAGATGCTTGTATGCTTTGTAGGATATTGAATTCCTTTCCAGAGCTGATTTGAAGTTTCTTTGTTGTATAGTACTTGAGAGCTCTTTGATTGTTATGGGTATTAGTAGATCTTGATACTAGTCTTGTTTTATATGTTCCAGTAGTTCATACGCTGCTTGCCAAAAAGGAAATTGTTCCAGAGGTTGTATGTTTCTTTTTGAGATCCATTGTTCAAAGTCTTCTTTAGCTTTGACTTTAATTTTTAATGGATCAATGATGATATGTATATTGTTATTGTCGGAGATGATGATTCTATCTAAGATAATAGATCTTGTAGGTTTGTTTAAGATGCTATTTATCATTGACTTCTTTTGATTTTTCAGCATTACTTGTCATTTAATACTAAATTGTTTAATTGTTTGCTTTTTGCGTATGTTTGTGAGGATTCTTGTGGCTGTTTTAAACTTGATTGTAAAGTTTTTGATTATTGTTTTCCATGTTGTTAGGTCTGAATTTGTATTAGTTGATGGAGGTACCAGTTGAAGCTCTTCATATAGTTCAGTTGATAATGTTTTTATTGTTGTAAATATTGAGTTGATATTAATTGGAGTTTGTGTGGTGTGTTTGTGTTGGAGTTGTTATAGTTAAACAAGGGTTTTGAGATAATTTTGGTTAGTTTTGAGATTGCAGATTTTGTGGTGTGATTTAATTTTTGTTATATATTATTTAGCTGATTTATGGAGAATATGTTTAAATTTGTTCCATTTGTGGTTCAAGTTATAATATTGAAGAGAATTATCGTTAGCCATGATGAATTCTTCAATATGGTTTGCAAATTTTTTCCATGTTGCTGATGAGGTATGGCTCCAATTGAATTTGTGATTTGGTATATGTTTTGCTTTGAAGGAGACTTTGTCTAATTGCCAGGCTTCTATTTCAGCAATTGAACCTGAGTAATCGCTACCTATAATGTCTTTGATTTCGTGTAAGATATATACTTCTTTTGATTGCCATATAGGGGATGGAAGGATCAATATTTGATCTATTCTGCTTTTGTTTCGTTTATTTTGCCAAGTAAATTCTTTTCTTGATAGGTTGTGTTCTCTATATATATCGATAAAACCTTGTTCCAATAGATATTTGATGTGTATAGCATTGGGTATAATTGAAAGATGCTTTTTGTAATCGCTATATTTGTCTAGGCTTGAATTGCTTACTGCATTGAAATCTTCTGCTACTATTATCTGATAGTTTTTTGTTTTAGCTTTATTAATCCATTGTTTCATCTTGTAAAAGGTGTTTAATTTTTCATTGTTAAAACTATGTGCTGAAAAGTATGCTCCTATAATTCTGACTTTTTGTTATTGGGGAAGGCCATATTCACTGATAAGAGTCATCCTTGATAGTGCTGATGTTTAAAGATTCGTTAGGCTAGTTGATGAGTGATACTGATACCAACACCATATCTAAGAGTTTGTGCTTCTTTATGTGTCCAAAAGGATTTGTATCTAAGATGTGTCCAGTATTTTGAGGATTGTGAAGTGCCATTTATTTCTGTTGTAATAATAATATGTCAATTATTAATATCACAAAGTTCAAACCAAAAATTTCTTTTGAGATCTGTTGAAATGCCTCGAATGTTATGAGTGATAATTTTCCAAAGGAATATATATGTAGAGATAAAAGGTGGAGTATTTGAAATAGGGTTGTCTATATTCGATGTATTCATGAAGGAGAAGTGGTGTTATTTGTATTACTCATTGATTAGAAGGAATTTGGGAAGTGTCATTATTGGAGGAGAGAACTTGGATGGCTGCCAGTTTGAAGAGAGATGATGTGATTGTATTCATACTATCTGATAATTTATTAAGTTGTCTGTAGATTTTTGCTTAATCTTGTCTGATTTCTAAAACCGGACTTGATGCTCTTCTTTTTCTGGAGGTGTTAGAGGTTATACTCATGACTTCTTCATTGATTGATTTGTCATCCCTTTCATCTTGTGGTTCACGATCTGCTTCATATGTATGGTAATAGTAACTGTCATCTTTAAGATATTCTATACGCTTGTCTATGCTGATAAGTTCATATTTGATATTTTTGATCTCCTGTCCAATTTCTTTAATAACAGATAGAATGTTGTACAGTGAGATATTCTGAACATTGTCAGTGAGGTGTTTGGTAGGGTCTGTTGCCTTTATATTAATAGAGTTTGTAACAGTGTTCCTTTGCTTTACAACTTCGGTAAAGGAAGGTTTGATGTGATCTCTTTATAGGGTTTGTCTCTGTGAGTTGGTGGAGTATCTACTGGATTTGTATCTGTTATAAAGATGCCCAAATTTCCTGGCATATTCTTTTTTTTTAATTTGTAAGTGTTGTTGTCTATTTTGAATCGGACAATTTTTGATCATGTATTCAGTACTGGAGCAGAGATTGCATACTTTAGTATCTAAATCAATCCATGTGAGTTCAGTATTTCCAAGTTTTGCAGAAAAGATCTTGGCAGCTTCTAGGAGTTCATTTGTTTTGAAGCTAAGGATAGCAAATCTTTTTTGTTGGTATTGAGAGGTTCTTGGAATATAATATGTTTGGGCTTTGGTTTGATCAATTATTTCTTTGAGATCAAAATCTGTAGTACTTGGAGGAAGGTTGGCTAGTTTGATTGTGTATTTGTCTTGTTCTGTTTTAACTTAATGAGTGTTAAGAAAAAGGTAGATGTGAATAAGGTCTCCTTTGAAAGGAATTGCCCATCTGGCTTGGATTTTCTCGTAATCTTCTTGATTTTTGTATTCCACTATGGCTGTTTGTCACATGCCGATTGTTTATATTTTGAGAGATTGAATTTCTTCAAATTTGGTAAAGGCTATGCATATCTCATTGTGTGTGATGTTGAACAGAATGCCCTATGTGCGGATGCTTTTGTTTTTGGCTGCAATACTATCATATATGGGTATTGCTAACATATAGATGATAGTGTTATCGTCGATGGTGAGATTTTCAGCTTTATTTGCATCTTTCTCATTCCTAAATAAAGCAGTGACCAGTTTTGCATTTCGTAAGTTGCCAATCTTGATGTGTAAAAAGGATTGAAATTTGGCAAGGTGTTTTGCTAAATTTCAGATTTTCTTCTGGTTGTCTCTACCAAGAACTTCTTTGATAAGAATTGTGCATTTAAATCTTTTTCTTTCATATTCAACTTGCCAGTCAGTTAAAAGTGGTCTTGCGGTGGGCTCCCTGTCATCTATTTTGTTTTTTCCTTTGTTAAGGTGTTGAGTTTGATGCTTTGTTTCTTTATACCAATTAATTTCAGAGTTTGTTTTAGAGTGAAAATCTCTAGGAGTGGAGGAAGTGCTGTTTTGATCGTTTGTATCATCATATTCAATGTTGGATATTCTGTTTGAGGTTGAAATAGTGTCTGTTTGTTTTGCTGGAATATATGTAGTGTTATTGGTAGTAGCTGGGAAGATAGCTTCTACTCCTTTTCCCTCTGTTTCTTGAATTTCCATTGCAAAGTTTTGTTGGTTTTGAGTGCAACTTCTTGTGTTACTTGAAACTGTGTTTGTGTTATGTTGTTGTTGTTGGGTCGTTCTATGTTGTGCTCGAGTTTTGGGTGGCATAGGAACTTGGAAAACTCTTTATGAAGCCAAAGAAAAAAGAAGAAGAAAATTGCCTAAAAAGGAAATTTTCTGAAAAAAAGGATCTATGGGAAAGAGTTTTTTTGATATATGATGATTTATATATGATAAATATATTATATACTATATATATTAACTAGTCCTGTTAAGGGAAACCATATAATGTTCTTTTAATTTTTTTTAGAACAATTTTATAAAGTAATCTAATTATCAGACTATTGCATATACTTTAATTTGTTTCCAGTTTTAGGACTTCAACATGATCCATGGATTTTTCCTTCCACTAAGGTCTTCCAATGATTTGCCATAGACAAGTTTAGTCATGATTTTATGCATCCCACCAGTACAATGTTTAATTTCTTCAAAACATTAGCCTTCTTGACTTGACAATTTCTTTATTGATCAGTAAGATCATTGAAGTACCTTTGTCAATATAGTTTCTATCCTGATTGATCATAAGATTAGTCCCATTCTCCTCCATCTTATCATGGTAATAATAAGATATTATTTATCTATAATATCCATAGACTGGCCTGATTTGATAAATATTAGCTATAGATAGTGATCACAATAGATCGAATCGAATCAAATTTTAACTAGATTCGATCCGATCTGATTTTTATGAATACGAATCAGATATGGATCCAATTTGTTTTAAACCAATCTGATCTAATTCGAAACCATAACAATTTGATCTAATCTGATTTGAATTTGAATTTGATTTGATTCGATTCAATCCAAATCTGAATCTGATTCAAATCTAATCTGAATCTGAATCCAAATCTGATTCAAAATTGAATCTGATTCAGATTCAATGCAAAAACAACTTGAAACCAATTGATATATTTTGAATTTGTTTCAAAGCATGTTTCACTATAACTGCTTTAATTTAACTAAATTAAATTAAATATATTTAAA
>CAJVPT010005299.1:0-12348 GCA_910592055.1 Acaulospora colombiana | reverse complement strand
GGGTGAGTTAGTATGTGAAAGTCAAAATATCCTGTAAATATCTTTGTATATATACAATAAAGACATGCCATGCTAATCTGACTGTGGGTTAAAAAAAAAAAAAAAAAAAAAGTAACTAGGACTAATTTATTACTATTAATTTGTGAGTCATTTGCTTTACAAAATATTCTTGCTTCTTCTAGTATTTTTTTCATATTTTTCTTTGATCGAGCTATCCATGTAATATCATCCATAAAGACTATTGCTGCATGTCATGACTCTAACTTTCTATTACTATTCCCTTTCAAATTTGGGTTTTATGTAACTGACATTTTATATCCTTTTATTTCATTATTTTAGATTTTACATAGTAAAGAATTATAAAATATTCTTCATATTAAAAATAAAATAGTTTCTTTTTGATCTATTCCATCTTTTGCAATAATTGCTTCTATTAGGTCTTTCTCATATATTACCCTAAACTTTCTATTGTAAAATAGACTCATTATTATTCGAATAAAATCTTTTGGAATTTTAATTCTTTTCATGACCTTGACTAGCATATTTAGACTAATTGTATCATATGCTTTTGCTATATCTTGAAAAAGAATTCATAACTTCTTTTTGTTTTCTCTTGCTTTCTCACAGATATTATTAAGAATTTGTATTGGTTCAGCCATACTTTTTCCTGATAATCCTGCATAGTTAGGTCCTCTCAGGATATTATTACTCTTACAGATATTCCCAGTCTATTTGTGAAAATCTTTGTGAAATACTTTCATGTAGCTTTTAGCAATACTATTGATCTTGTGTTGGTGAGCTTATACTCTCATGATTTTAGTTTTGCTATCAGATAAATGTGACTTTGCTTCCATCCGTATGGTGTGACCTCCCATTTTAAAGGCAGGTTAGCATCTTTTTTAGATAAAGTCTTTCTTTTAAATCTAATCCTTTTAACATTTCATAACTAATTTGTGATTTTTCTGGGGCTTTATTATTTAGGAGTGCTTAAAGTGTTTCATCTAGTTCTTCTTGAGAAATCAGCTTTAAAAGATTCTTATACTATTTTTTTTTAATATAGCTTCTAGAACTGTATTCTTCTTTCCAGTCTTCTGTTAGACCATTGAAGTCAGTATCATGTATTCTGAATACTTCTTGATGATATCGTCTTATTTTTCTTTCTATATCATCCTTTCTAGTTATTATGTAGTCATTTTCCTCATTTTTGATTTTGACTCTATCCAACACTATTTTAATTTATTCTCTATCTGTCAAAGAGTTTACTATTCTTCTTTGGTTATTTAATAAATAATTACACCTTTGTTCTAATGTCTTTTTAATAGCATCTTTTGTCTGTCTTGTCTTTATATTCTGATAAGTTAACTTTAGGCCTTCTATTGTGTCACTTATTTTTTTTTTCAAAAGTGTCCATGGTATATTTGAAATGCTATGTTGAATACAATAGTTTTCAATTTGGTAATTGGGGGTGTGTGCTATATTGTGTTTCTTAATCGCTACACTAAGGGCCTGTAGCTTGTTTGATTCTTGTGAGGTTTGTGCTTTCTTGAGAAGTGTTTTAAGTTAAAGAGCTTATCTATATTTGATATATTCTGGGCCATATTTGTAGTGTTTTTCCTGGATTGTGGATATCTTCTTATTGGCCAGCTTATTGTGTGCTACCTTACATATTTGTTCCTCAAAGACTCTTCATATTGTGTTCACATGAGTTTCTTTTTTACTCTCTTCTGGCTCTTCTTTTGATAAAAGCTTTAGCATTATTCGAAACTTATAGTTTATACTTTTTCTAAATGCTTGCCATTGTTCTACTGTTGATTCTTTAATATTGATTTTTCTTTCATTTTTTATAGTGAATTGGTTAATGCCATCTCTTGAAAACAGATTGTCATTATATAATGTTATCATGAGCATTGTATAGTTACTGCCTAGTATTTCCTCCATACTTTGATTGTCAAAACATAATAATGGGAATTTTGTGAGGCTCTGTAATATCCATATAAAATCTATTTGGCTACTGCTAGTAGCATTCCATCTTGTTGGAGTTTTGTTCTTTCCTTTTCATATTGCTTGTGTATCTATAAAATTCCATTTATCTAGAGAATTAAATAGTTGAATTTCTGGATGCCAAGATAGTTTGAATGTTGCCCTAAAAGTGGATGCTCTATCTTTTGCAGGGTTGTATATAAAATTGAAGTCTTCTATAATTGTTATATGAAAATTCTGTTTATGCTTTTCTTTAATAAAGTTTTGTACTTTCTCTTGTACCTTATTACTTCATTGTTTGTCAGAGGGAATATAAATTTGGATAATGCATGACTTGTTTCTTATCATGAGCATATTGACTGCTATCATGTGTCCTTCAGTCTCTTCTACAAATGCTATTTTCTTTTCCTGATCCTTTCTTACCAATAGGCCAACTCCTGTACCATAGGAAGTGTTTTTGTTAATACTGTGGAAGTGCTTATATATCTTTTGATTTTGAAAGATCCATTTTGCCTTTGCTTTGATTAGCTTTGTTTCACATAGACCCATAATTCCAATACCTTGCTCTAGTATTTCTTCTATAAGATTATATTGATTTGTTTTATTGATAATATCTCTAACATTGTGTGTTCCAATTCTTATTACTTTCTTTTCGATATCACTGTCTTCTTGTTTTTCTTTTTCTAGTGGTATTTTTCTATTTATGAATACAGTTTTTTTTATTTGGAGGAAAGTCTCAAGGTCTTGATCATATTGCTAGTCCTTCATACTAATTTGCTTCTCCTGTAGTGCTTTGCCTTTATTAGTTTTTTGGATGTTGGGAATAATAGGTGGATATTCCCTATCTTTCTGTGATTGGACTGGGACTTCTTTTAAGAGCAGTTGGCTTTCTATTTAAGTGGATCTTTTTCCAGTTTGTTGATTCTTTTGCCAAGTTTTTCAATTAATTTGCATAATTGAGATACTTCAGATTCTTGACTTGGATTCGATTGGGAGCTTCTGGTTTTGTGTCTTGTTGTTTGTCTTTCTTGTTGACTAATATTAGTGTCACTGTTTTCTCTTCTCCTTGACTTTGCATCTCTTTATATAAAACATGACTTATTCTACTTCTTAAAGATTCTCTATTGCTACCTGTGGCTGATAGATATGGTCTTGACAAACATTTGTTAGTTTTTATATGGTGATTCCTACTATTTCCAGTATCTATTGTTATCATACTCTGGTATTCCATCTCAGTATAATCATCTGTTTCCTTTCTATGAATCTTGTATCTCTGTTTTTCTTCCTTTTCAGTAGGATCATTCAGGATATCTGATTCATATGAATTGTTTGAGTCTATAGATATTTTATATTGTTGCTGGTAATGATTTTTCACACTCCATACTAGTCTTTGATTTTCAATAATGATTTGTTGCTGAAGTGCCTCTTTCAAGTCTTTCTCATTTTCAAAGTATATTACTGCATAATCTTCTGATGTTAGAGTAATCTTATTTCTTGATATGTAAGAGGCTTTCGCTTTTATCTGACTAAGTGATTCAGATATCAGTTCTATAAACCTTTCCTTTATCCCATACAGTCTTAAGGAATGACACTTTCTTTCTTTAAGTATTTGGATTACTTCTTGATCATCTAACTCTTTTTGAGCTATTACTGATCTTACTTGATTGGTTTTAATCTTGAGTACCCAATATTGTTCCAATTTAGTATACTCATGATGTGCAAAGAGATGGATTCTAAATTTTTTTTTGGTGAAAGGCCATATGATATTCATGAATATTGACTATTTCTCTATATTTTTCTATCACCTTCCTGATTGATTGTTTATTACATTTGTGTTCCGTATCTATCAATGTAATACACTTTGATCTGTTTTTTGCTGAAGAAAAGCTTTTTGGCTTGAAGAATCTTTTGTTTAGAGCATATTTTTGGAAGGTTGGACATATGCTTCTATCTTGATCCATTCTCTTGATAGAGAAGTTTTCCTCTTCTTTTTTATTAATTGATTCTAAACATCATGCTGCATTCTCTTCTTCATCAATACCAAAAGTGATTTGGTGGTTGCCATTAATGAATTCAGTCTTGAAGGAATTTTGTCTCTTGGGAATACTTAGAGTTCCTTTGAGATATTTGATTCTTTCTTCTTTGTTATCTCCTGGTAGTGTAGTTTGAAGCACTTCCAATTTAATTGTACCTGTTTGTTTGATGAAATAGGGATTGACTGTGGAACCTTGTATTCTATTATGTATATTGTAAGAAACATTTTCTGTAATATAGGTTTCTTGAACTGTTTCCTTAATTACTTCTGTTTCTATTAATTCTGATATATTCTAGTCTTCCATTTCAACTTTTTTAATTGATTGGATTTTCTCAGTTTCCATAAAAGTTGGTAGAATATCCATTGGGATGTTATCTGTTTCCCCAGATTCTTTTATATCATGACTTGCGGTATAATTTCCTACCTTGTTTATTAAGATATTACATACCTTTTCTTCAAGCATAGAGGCTTCAAAGTCTTGTTTCTTGCCTTGTCCCTTTTTTCACAGAGTGAGAATATATTTTCTTAACATCTGTTCTTTTACCAATATTTCAGGATCTATATTTAATAGAGTGGCTAAGATATTGTCTAATATTGAGGTCATGTAAATTGCTCCTACTGGGATATATAGTTAGTCTTCTATAATATGTTCTAGCTTATGTTGTAGCATTTTTGTTTCCCATAGTTCTTGTTGAAGATCATAGTTGATAGCAATATTTCCTAATACTCTAAAAATTTCTTGCTTATGTCTTTTCAAAATTCTAATAATGTTTTGCTCTTTTTGAGTTATATTGTCATGTAAGACAGATAAACTATTACATTTATTAGGTTGTTTTGATGTTTTGTTGTTTTTCTTTATACTAATCTGTAAATAGGGTACTATATTGTGTTATATAATTGGATAATCTATACCAATATATGTTGTTTCTTTATGTATTTCAGTCTTAATGCTAATCCTGTTTATCTACACGTGTATTACTTGTTTATTGCTCTTGATATGGTTCGATTGATATGTATTACTTCTTTGTGATGTGTTGACATGTTTTAAGTTGTTATTTTGTCATGACTAGATTATATTCACTTTTACATGTTTATGTTCGCATGACGTGAGTTTGATAGATCAATTGTTCTGATTGTTTACTATTGATCTTTACTGTTTGACCCAAGAGATCTAGATGTTCTTCTAGGTTTTTGAAGCCTGACTTTGAATTGATTTATCAGTTTGAATTATTGCTTCTGAAACCTTTCTTAATACCTAGAAAGGTGTTAACCTGCACTGGCCTGGTTAAGAGCTCTGTAAAGTTGATATTAGATCTCAAGAAGCCTACTGTGAATTAGTTTGTGCTTGCTTTCTCTTCTTCCTTAAGCAAAACAAGAGTGTAAGGATATTGTTATTGACTAGTAACTAGTGTTGTTCCTTTCTTATTATCAAGAGTCAAGTGTATATTATAAGGAGGGGAGTTGTTGCTATTGTTATCTTTCCTTGGGGTTGTTTCTTGTGAGAAGGTTTTTTTCTTTAAAAAATTGTTATAAAAGAAAATTTCTAAAATTTTGAGAATCAGCAGAAAGAGTTTAGACTGGCTCAGCCTTGTTTTATTTGTATTTATATAGTATTATTATATAAAAGTTTTCTAAGATATACTACTAATCTACTACTAAACAAAACTCATAGAAATAACCTCCCTTAGAAGGAACTCATCTTGTGATTTGTTGCTATTCCTTTAGTGGGGGCTAATCTGCCAAGGTTGGGTTAGTGCTAAAATAAATTTCGAAGATGTAAAAGTTGTTTATTGTATTTGTTATCTATTGTATTATGAATTCATTGACCCTACATACTCCACAAATCTATAACTATTTAATACTATAACAGATTCATTTTTTAATAATTTCTATATAACCCTTTTCTTTTTTTCTTTTTTCTTTTTTTGTTTTATATTTCCTACCAGAAATAATATTAGATCTTTAGGATCTTATAAGATTGATATATTCAGTCTATCTTTATATTTCTTATTTGTTTCTCTTTTTTGGTAATATCTAACTGCTTCTCTCAATTTATTACTTTAATACAGTGAATATTCTAAATCTTTTTTTGAAAATTTTTTATATCTTTTGACAAAACTTGTTGATTATAGACTATATAACTAATAGAAAGATCTTTAGTTACTTTTTTAAATAGTTCTTTAAGGATGTGGTCTTGCTTTCTTTCATATATTCACATATAGTATTGAAAAGACTTCTATTTTATTGTTGGATCTTTTTTAGTCAATTCTTTGTTCAATTGATAGTCTCAAGTAGTACTAGAAGTTTATTGTGAGTTGGATTTGTCAAAAAACTCTTGTCTGTATTGGTTTTAAAGGATATATTTAAAGTATTAAATAAATTGAACTGGTTCTAAAAAATTAATCAATCTATATTTTTGTTTTGTTAAATCCAGAGCTCCTAAATTTTCTTTTGTAATATCCAGTCTAATTCAATTTTTTTCTTGTTTATTATTTTGATAAAGTTTTTGATATTGATGTCTATTATATACTTTCTTCATAAAACTATTGTTAGAACCTTCTTGCGCTCTAATAATTAATACTATAATATTGAATTTTTACATCTGATATATTTAACAAGGAAGTCTAAATAGTTATTAAAGTTATTGGTACTATAGACTTTGACTTTCTTAATTTTAAGAGCAAAAATTTTTTTTTAAACAAAGTCTTGAATTTTGTTCTATAATGATCAGTTAATATTTTTGGTCTATCTTCTTATTAATACTTTTTTTGTGAGTAAATAGACTTTTATACTTTAATAGCAGTACTATAATTTATAATAATTAAAACCATTGTACATCAAGGTACTATATATAAAGTAGTAAGAATAACTAATATTTCTATTTTAGTTATTGATAACTATAGTGCTACTCTTGCTAAGAACTGTTTTAAAATCTTGTTATTTTCTATTAAGATCTATGCAAAACTTATTTTTAATACACTATTTTTGATCAGCTTCTTGAAAAAGCTATTTATATAAAATATAAAATAATTATTTATTTTTATTTTATTGTATTTTAGAATATCTATCAATTCAACTTAATGTTCTTTTGATTAAATTGTTTGTTTAATCAATATGATTTTCCAATTCTCTACTTGTATATCTATTTTAATCAAATTATTATTTAAAAAAGTCATTCTTTGATAACTCATAGATATCTACTAGTCTGTAAAATTTCTTAAAAGAAAAATTTGCTTAAACTCTTTTATTTATTTAAATACAGAAGTAAATAAATTTGTCTGGATAGTATATCAAGGGATTGAGTTGATATACTGTATCTGAATAGAGAAGAATACAGTTATTAGTAGTATTATATGAGACCTGATATGAAGTGAAATAGATTTTGCTTTTTAAGAACTTGATCTTTCCTATTGTGTCATATGGAATACTGAAAAGGTTTTTCAATATGTTTTTTTCTTATCCAAAGTTTGAAATATTATTTCAGTTTGTATATTCTAGCTTATTCAATTTATTTCCTATAATGATTTTTATAAGAAATCCTGATTTATTGTTATTTTTTTTAGTATATTTTTGAACCAGAAGGGAATAGGTCCCTTGCATTTGCTATAAAGAATTTAAACTATTCTCTAGTCTTTAAATATCATTGTCAATATATTAATGAGTTAATTTAGATACATAATATTATATCTTCTTAAGAATGGAATAGCCTTCTTATACTTTCTATTATCTTGCAAAATGAACTTAATAGAAAGGATATCTCTCTGATAATCAAAGATATTTTTTCATCTCCAACTTTGGAATATGATTTGCAATTTATTGATTAAGACTAGTATTGTAATTGCAAAGTTTTCTTTAATGAGTTTATTGGATTCTATAGGATTATCTAAGATATTTCTTGATTTTTAGCTTTTAATTTAACTTTGTTTTAGATGAATTATAGTAATTATATCAGAGGTATTATTGTTGTTGAATTGACAAAATAGTGATAATATATGGTTTTCTAATTGTTTTTTTTTTTTTTAACCCACAATAATATCAAAATAACTTGTCTTTATTAAGATACTTAAAAAAATACCAAAATAATCTACAGACCTTCTCATATAATAACTAACTTATCTTTATATATTATTAGTTAAAGGATTACACTACTTAAAAAATATAAGATGTCTACTAAGCTAGTTTGGACTAAACAAAGCTAAGTCTCAACTAGATACTCTAAGTCAAATTTAAGGGACAATATTATGTTCTTCTAGTAGTTTAGTATAATACCTCTAAGTCAGCTAGAGTCATTGTCAATAGTTTATCACTGTCAATTATTTTGAAAAATGATGAATTGCTAAAGTTAAACTGGAAAGAGGAAAATAAAAAACAATTCAAAGCCCTTCAAAAGATTTTTTTCCATTTTACAGTCTCTTTTCAAAAGAGGTCTTACCTGATTGGGATATTCTTCTTTGCTTTATTTGAACCTCAGAAGAAATCTTCTTTATCACTACCTGTGGTATCGGATAAGTCTTCATTTAAGCATATAACAGATTGAAATAGTTCAAGAGAAACTAAAAGATCTCAACTTCTATCTTATAGAGCCTTTTTACCACTTGAGGAACTTAAAGAAGGAATAGAATTTCTTTGTGCAGATTTATCCCACCTTTTGGTATTATAATTGTTTTCTGCAGTTGAATATATATAGTTGGAAAAGAACTTCTTTTTGAACTTTCTTTCTTACATTACCCATAATGTGATAGAAATACATAAGTGTGACCAATAGAAGCTTGTTTAGTTTTCCTGAAACCAATGTGTTTTGTGTGAGCCAATCACTTTTGGTAAGGATTTGTGCTATTCAAAATTTAGGGTCAAACTGAGATAGACGAAATTTTCCAGAAAAACATGAAAGCAATAGCTCTAAAAGATCTATAAGTGATCAAAAGAGAAAAAAATAAGCCCTTCTGTTATCAAAAACCTCTATCTACTTCTTGCTTCAAAGATGGAGAAGGTCTTCATATACTTCACTATTGGTTCTTTTTTCTTTGAAAACTTTCTTGCCATTAGTATCAAAGGTGTTACTTGACTTGTTCTGGGTCACCAGAAATCAAGTTTTTGATCAAAGTGGATTGTAAACAAATAAGGAGGGTAGAGATGACTCTTGAAGTCACTCTTCAAGGAGTTTTAAGAAATTTATTAAAGACTTTTTAGCAAAGAAGCAAAAAACTTCTTGCAAATATCTTTTTTTTGTGTGTGGTCAGAAGATCAATGAAAAAAGTTTTTTTTATAATATAAAAAAGATTTATATGGTTTTCTAATTATATTTTCTAGATATTTTTGAATCTATATTTTTTTTTTGTTGTAAATGTAACTATTTACAAATAAGAACTTTGTTTTTAAATTTCTTTTAATATATACTGCAGCTATAAAACTATTACAAGTTTTTTTATTAAGATATGTATGTTGCATTCTATATTTTATTCATGAGATAAGAACTCTGTTTATAATATAACAAATATGTTTTTCAACTAGTTTCTTCATGTTTATAGCTTATCTATTATTAATTTTGTCAATAGTAATATATGATCACTATCTAAAAGTGTTGTCATTGAAATATTCTTAAAATCATAAATATTGTTTAGAACAATATCAAATGATACTTAAATATAGTCAATTTTATTATATGAGATTTTGTTTGCACATGTAAAGGTAATATTGTTTTCTTCCCATGAGTTTTAAATATCTGTATAATTCCATTTTTCTAGAAAATTAAAAAACTTTATTTCAGCTTTTTTGTATTTTGAGATTTGCTTATTAGGTGGTGGCTAGTCTATTATTGAATTAGTTATAGTATCAAAGTCTTTCATAATTATTATTTTGAAGTATTTTTTCTATTTATCTAAGATTTCAGTTTTCTCAAAGAATAAATATACTTGATAAATATAGAGTTTGCTTATTTTTGATAAGAAATTGGCTTCTATTATATAATTTTCTATTTTTTTATAGATTCTAGTTTTCTTTTTAATGTTTTTATTAATAAGTAATTCTATTCTAGATCCTTTAGACTTCTTATTATTATAATTGTGAAAGAATTTGTATATTGTTTGTGAATTAAAGATAAAGTCAGTAGTTTTGCTAATCAATTTGATTTCACCAATATCTAGAATATTTATTTTGAGCTCTTTGATAAGTTTATATAATATTTATTGATTTGTATATATATTAATATCTTTAATATTTTTTTTTTTTTTCTGTAGCAAAGCCATACTTTATTGATTTAATTGACGTAATAAAATAAGGAAAAATTTCTAACTTCTACATCTGATCTACTTCTCAAATAAAGTGAAATAATAGGATGAAAATCTATCTTGTGACTATTACTATCCCATTAAGAACTTGCAGAACTAGTATAAGGACCAATAGTGTTAAAATAAATTTAAACCCTCAGACAGAGGGAGTTGGGGAGGAATTGTGTTCGAATCTGTCTATCACAGACCAATCGGTCTATTTTACTATTATGTTCAATACCCTACTCTACTATCTCTATTTAGAAAAGAAAAATAAAGGTAAGACTATACAAATTTAAACAGGGGTGAAAACTCTGCATTATGAAAAAGGCACCAGAAGGAGAAGGGAAAATGGTTTGGCTATGGATAACTTGGAAACACATTACTACTACCATATTGATACCATAGGCTGGTTACTTTTCGAGGGCTTCATCAGTTCAGGGCACAATATCTGTTCCTTCACTGCTTTCAGTACCTCTATGTTGTGAACCTTGTCTATCAGTTCTTTATCTTTTCCTTCCATACCCTATTCAGTATAGGATCTTCTACTGATATTCTTCTAGATGATAATATGTCGAAATTTCAAAGAGCTCTAGGACATCTGTAAGAGGGCACTGGGGACTACAAAAACCTCCAGCCTAGAAAGGAAAGTCTTGTTTCTTCCAGCATGCACTCTTTTCAGCTTGACAAATATCATACTGTTTTCCTTAGAATACTACCATCTGTGGATATTGAACCATTGTCTAATGTTCTGGCATGGCATATTCTTCAGTCATTAGGGTCATTCGACTGCATGTTGGTGTTGATGATTAGGTACAAGTGATCCTGAGATCTCCCTGATCTTCCAAAATTCATGCTGATAAAAAATAGGTGTGGCACTTTTAAGACATCATTCTTGTTCTGTATTCCTTTGAGCCTTGTCTTTATTCTTTTTTCTTGATAAAGTATAAGGGAGGGTATGTTCTTCTCTTTTGCTTAGCCACAGATGTAGGAGTTTACAGCATTCTTATCCACCCGCACTATAGCAAAATAACTCATGGTGGACCTCAGGTTCTTATGGATCTGAGGAAATGCATTAGAACACATGAAGTAACCAATGGAAGCTTGTTTACTTCTTTTACTAATGTAAAATTTCTGTCCAATCACGGTGTGAGAAACTTTGTGCTACTAAAAATTTAGGATCAAACTGAGGTAGGCAAAATTTCCCAGAAAAACCCAGAAACAAGCACTATTAGAGCGCAACAGGTGACAAAGAGAGTGAAAGAGGAGTCTCTTATCACAAACAACACTCTGTATTGTTTCTCTACAGTGTGAGATGACTGTACATTAGTTCTTCTTCCTTTTAGAACTTTCTTGTCATTGGTAAGAAGGGTGTTGCTTGACTTTTTGATCACTAGCAGTCAAGTTTTTGTTTGAAAAGGAGTAATAACAAGAAGGAGGGGGTATAAGGATGACTCTTGAAGTTTTCTTCAAGTTGGTTTAAAGAAAGTGATAAGACTATATTAACAAAGAAGTATAAAACTTTTTACAAATATCTTTTTTGTGTGTGGTCAGAGGATCAATGGAAAGAGTTCAAGTATAGTTACTTGATTTGTTTAAATGAAATTAAATAATTATATAATAATTTATATGAAGTGATGCATATTTGATTTGAATTATATCAGGTTTGATCTGAATCCGATTTGAATCTGATAATTTTGTAAATTTAAAATTCGATTTGATCTAAATCTGATCAGATTAAAAATTTTGAAATTTGATTTGATCCGATTCATATCTGATTCACAGATTAATCAGATTTGAATCAAAATTGTAAATACTACCATGTGACTTATATATCAACAAATCCCTATTCATCTAGAAAGTTAAACAGAGAATTAATTTTTAAATCTTTATTTATACAATTAAAAATTATAAAATTATATAAAATATATTATATTTTAATACTTAGCTATTTTCATATTTTTTTAAAAAAAAAATTTTATTTTATTTTATTTTTTTTTTTTTTTTTTTTTTTTTTTTTTAAATTAACCCTCTGTCAGGTTAGTTAGGTGTGCTTTATTAAACCTT
>CAJVPT010005298.1:0-12352 GCA_910592055.1 Acaulospora colombiana | reverse complement strand
GCATCCCAGCCAATTGGTTTTATTGTAAGTATATATAATAAAAGCATAGAAAACTGTTTGTAAAATTGCTTTGCAAGTCGAAGTATATGTACCTGTATATGAATTCAATAAAATGGGCAATGTTGCATGTTTATTATATAATAATATATATGGGTCAATAGCACAGTGGTAGTGTTCCCAGATCACAATCACAAGATCCAGAGTTCAATATTATATGAGAATTAAGTGAAATTTGAGCCACAAGGTATATGAAGATTACATCTTCTCCATGATAATAATCAAGTACCTCAACAAGGCCATAAGGAGAACCCATTTGCTCATTATGCCCATAATAAGAATAACTATCAACAAACAAGGTTCTATATAAAGCTAACATGAGTGACATGAGTCCTTTATACACAATTGGTTTTAGGTACCCTAACAAAGAAGTGAAAAAGGATCCCATTTCCTTATTATAGCCATAATATGATAAGATACAATACAAGTTTTCATAAACATAGTCAAAATAAGCAAGTATGAAATTTCAAAAATACAAACTGATTACTCCTTAAAATAGAAAAAGAAGGATTTGATCATCCATAAAGATGATCAAACATGCCCATAATTAGCTAAAAATTCAACCCGATATTATGCTTAAAAACACATAACAGGTTCTGATATTCAAGGCTACCAACTGAGGGATTGATGTTTTTTATACAAGACTGTATTTTAATCAAGTAACAAAACAGTATCAGAAATATAACAAGCCCCTCAAGAAAAAATCTAAAGTGCTAACTAAGCAAATAAGATTTTATATAAGAAATTTGCAACATTAGTAATGCTGGATATATTAGATGAGTTCCTAACATATTAGATCCCCTGAAATAAAGATATAGCAATAAGTCATCTGATGAATCACAATTCTAGAAAGTGACATTTTTGAGTATAAAAGATAAATGAAGAATCACCTCATTAGATTGAATCAAGATTCTCCTAATTCTTAGCTTATTAGAATTAAGAATAGTTCTATACTAGACAGTCACATAGTTATTCTATCCTGGTTGGGTGAGATATAAATAGATGCCCCTTGTGCTATTCATTGATCTTAAATCCTTAGACAGTACAGGTAATTATTTATTCCAGTTATCCCTAGGACTCATCTTGACTCTAATAAAGTTTCAGAACTGATGCAGGAATGAGCTAGCCTTCAAAAAATAATAATAATAATATAATATATAATATGTCATTTATATTATTATAATTTAATCAATTATGTATTATTATATATATATATATTATTTTTTTTAAATTGCTGGCTCAGCCTTGCTTTATTTGAATTTAGTAAAAAGTTATATTTGTCTATACTATAACTACATTTGTTTACCAAATAAAGCTCGATAAGAAAAAACCTATCTCATGACTTGTTGCCATCCTTTAAGTGAAACTAACCTGCCAAGGCTGGACTAGCGCTATACAAAATTTCCAATAAATGATAAAGAGTTGTGATCGATTTAATACTATTATAGATATGTTTGTTAACTAAACTAATAAATTGTTCTTTTATATATTTCTCTCTTTCTTTTACCCATGGATCTAATATGGCAATACTGTATTTGTGTTGCTTTTCCATGGCTCTTGTGATGCCTTGTTGTTTTTTCCAGTTATGAAAGTCTTCATATCTATAGTGTCATATTTCTTATAAATATTTGATAATATCTTGAGTGAGTTCTTGAAGGCATGTTTTTCTTGTGTTTCAATTAGGAATTAATCCATTGATCATCTTGATTGTTTCTTTTAGGATACCTCCTCAGATAGTAATTTCTAGATATTGGTTGTAATGTAAAACAGTATTGATTAAGTACTTTGATAATATATCTTTGATTTTGTTGTGTTCATTGAATTTTGTAATAGTTTTTTTTATTGTTGCAATGAGGAAATTGCCTGTTGTGTGCCAGTCTGATTGATAGATAAATGGGTATGTATTGGATTCTCTTTGATCACATTTTATACATTTATTATTTTTATACAATTTGGATATTCTGCTGAAGAGTTTGACTTTTGTGTATAGTTCTTCATTCTATAGTAGTAGTCTAAATCTTCTTTGCTGTTAATCAGGCAAGCTGGTATAGTGATTGTTCATTTTAGTTGACTATAGGTTGTCTATAATTGATGGCCAGTGAATTCTCTTGATCATATAGTCATCAAAGTTGTTTCTGATACGATTTAGAAGTCTCCATTTTGATAGATATATTGCTTTTGTGATGTGTTTAGTCATTATTTTGATTGGGATGTCCATCATTTGGTGATTCCATTGAGGAATGAGAGTCAGTTGTGGATTGGTTGTGATGTATATGACTATTAGTCTACTGTTTGGGAGCATGCCATATCTAGGGTCAATACTTGCCAGTTTATCTGCATCTTTATTGTGCTCTATTCCAGAGTGAGCTTTTATCTTTTTAGCTTCATTTTTATATTCTTTATTTCACATATGTCTTTTATTTGTTACAAGAGATTAAAGTTCTTTTGTTTTCTGAGAGCTTTGATGGGAGTTGTGTTCAGTATATTGTTGAAGCCATTTATAGTTACATTGCTGTCTGTGTAAATCTTTGCATGACTGTACTCTGGAAGAATGCTTAATGCTATCAATATAGCTATTATTTTTGCATGAATTGAAGATGGATGTGATTTTGTTTGTGTTTGGAATGAAAACTTCTTTATTATATATTATTATTTTATTTATTTTTTTTTTTTAATCCACAATCATGCTGCAATGATATATCTTTATTGAGATATTGAGAAATACTTAAATATTTTACAGACTTTTACAAAGCTACTAACTCATTATTATACATTATTAGTTAAAGGAATACACTACTTAAAAAATATGAGGAGTCCACTAAGCTAGTTCGAACTAAACAAAACTAAGTTTAAACTAGATAATCCAAGTCAGATTTAGGGAACAATATTTCATTCTCCTAGTAGTTTGGCAATAGTGTCTCTAAGTCAATCAAGGTTATTGCCAATAGTTTGTCACTATAGATTATCCCAAAAAATGATGAATTGCTAAAGTTGACACTGGAAAAAAGGGAAGGGAAAATGCAAATCAAAGTCCTCCAAAAGGTTCTTGTTTCATTTCACAGTTTCTTCTCAAAAGGGGTTTGTCTGATTGGAATATTCTCTAAACTTCATGATATTTAAGGAACTTAGCCATTCCTGAAAGTAACTTCAAGAAGAACGTTTGAGAAACTTATCCTTCTTTCAATATATGAATTTGTTTATCACTATTGAGGTTAGCACCATATTATAAAAGAGTTTGCCTAACCAGGATAAAAAAATCTTTTCAAGAACTTTGCCTGACTGGGATAAAAGCTTGGAGACCTCGGCTTTTGTCCAAGAAAGCCTTTTCATTACTCAAGGAACTTAATGAGAAATGTAAGTTAAATCTTCTTTTCATATCTATCACTCGCCTTTTAGTATAATAATTGTTTCCTGAAGGTTGAACATACATGATTGGAGGGACACTTTTTCTAGAACTTTCTTATCTACATTACCAATAATATATTGAGACACGTGAGTATAACCAATAGGACTTGTTTACATTTCAAAAACTGATATGTTTCATGTTAACCAATCATCTTTGGTGAGGATTTGTGCTACCAAAAATTTAGGGTCAAACTGTTATAGACAAAATTCCTTAGAAAACCATGAAAGTGATAGCTCTAAGAGGCCCACAAGTTACTGGAAGGGAAAAATAAGCCCTTCTGTCATAAAAAACCTCTATAAACCTCTCGCTTCAAAGGTTAAATAGGTCTTCAAGTACTTTACAATTAGTTCTTCTTCTTTTGGAAACTTTCTTGCTATTGGTATCAAAGATATTGCTTGACTTTTCTTGGTCACTAGGAGTCAAGTTTTTGAGTGAAGAGGTTTGTAAACAATAGGGGAAGAATAAAAGTAACTCTTGAAGTTATACTTCAAGTTGTTTAAAGGAAAGTATTAAGACTTTATTAGCAAGAAAGTATAAAAACTTCTTGTGAACATCTTTTTTGTGTGTAATCAGAGGATCAACAAAAAGAGTTTTTTTTTATTATGTATTATTATATAAATAATAGTAAATAATATATAAATATAAATGATTTTTTTTGCAAGTTTTATAAATTTTAAGATAAATAGTTGTCAAATTTTTAATGAATGGTCAATGAACTTTTAATAAATAATTTAATAAATAGTTGTTGAATATTTAATGAATTGTTAATAAATTTTTAATGAATAGTTTTAATAAATAGTTGCTGAATTTTTTATTAAATAATTGATGAATTTTTGATGAATTTTTTGTGAATTATTAATAAATAAATACTGAATTTTTATTTAATTGTTAATATATAATTTTGTAACAAATTTTTAATGAATTATTGTCAAATTGTTAATAAATTATTTAATGAATTATTAATAAATTTTTTGACAAATTGTTAATATACAATTTTTTTGATTGTTGAGTTTTGATTACCAGATTTTTTATTATCAAATTTTTGATTGCCAAATTTTTGATTGCCACTTTATTACTGAAATAGTAATTTGCCAAGTAGAAACAATAAAAAAGAATTTGGCAATATTTTTATTATTAAATTTAATCAAATTCAGCAATAATTCAACTATCGAATGACACACTTTGACTAGTGAGAGATGTAGTAATTGACTTGGTCAAAGGTAAGTATCTCTTTATTTGTATTTTGTTTTTTTGTATAATATTAACTTTTATCTCTATTTATAATAAGAACTGTTTTTCTAAAACATTCAACACTAATTTCTCAGCTTACACTGATAGTCTATTTATACTTTTCTAGGTAATAATAGAATATTTACTTTACAATAGTCTATATTAACTCTAAACTTTATTAAACTTTCCATACTTCATCAGATACACATAGTTTCCTCATCAATATCTGAGCCTTGATCCATAGTTTTTTACCTTATGACACTCAATCTTTCAAACTAGACATTTGGTTTTTTTAAGTTCTAGACTATTATATATAAATTGTATTACTTACATAATCTTCAATAGTAGAAAAATCCTGTTTGTATGAAACTAAAATAGAAATTATCAGTATTTTTTCATAGACCTAGTTATGTTTTATATCATAAATAGTTTTTTTATTCTATAAATTTTTTACATAGTCCATACATAATATTGAATCATGAACCTTATGATTGCAATTTAGGAATACT
This sequence comes from Acaulospora colombiana, assembly GCA_910592055.1. Taxonomy (NCBI): domain Eukaryota; kingdom Fungi; phylum Glomeromycota; class Glomeromycetes; order Diversisporales; family Acaulosporaceae; genus Acaulospora; species Acaulospora colombiana. The sequence goes on along the minus strand of CAJVPT010005298.1, from coordinate 7,150 downwards.
ACTACTGTCTATAGATCCATTTTTTTTTTTAACCTTCTGTCAGGCTAGTTATGTATGCTTTATTAAACATTTGTAAACTGTACATATAACATGAATCGCTAAAGCTAAAAAATGCTAACTAGCTCACTCATCTTTGTAATTACTACTCTAAGTGCAACTTTGGAAATAATTTATCACTCCATTAGGAGTTCAGGTGAAAACCCTTCCAACTCTTAATATCATTGCCTGCAGGTTACTACTGCAGATCACTTTTTAAGTTCTGACATTACTCAAAATCCAACCATCTTATCCCAAATCTAACACCTCTTAATAAGATATCTTTTAGATCTTTATCTTCTAATCTTCCTTCTTCCAATATCAGAGTTTTCCTTTTCAGCTGTATAGTTTTGGTACCTGGAAAGTTAGAGGGTCTTTTTATCTTATTCTTCTTTTGAATTCCTTGTAATCGTTCCCATTCTATCATTCTTTCACATCTTGCATTCCAAACCTTTTTCCAGAACTGGTTACAAGTTTTACTTTATAGCTTCTTGATCCATCTTCTTGCTTCTTTTCCAATTCTTTTACCATGACATTTAAGGTTTGTCATCTCGAGAATGAGTTCACTTCTTATTAATCCTGCAAAGAAACTTAGCATATTCTGACTGGTTGCTGAGAACTATTCTACTAGTCTGGATGTTCACTTGTATACTTTATCCATTTCTTCACTGTTATCCACTATTAATCTAGGATTCTTCTCTTCTCTTCCTTTTTCCTTTCCTGTGAAAGTTTTCTGAAATTTATTAGAACTCCTTGAAGACCTTTATTTCATATCTTTTTATCTGTTCCTTATATGCTGGACATTCTAGCAAATGATTAATTGTTTCTTCCTCCTGAAAATCACATGCAATACATTTCACTTGCTTGTATAGGTCTGGTCTTTTTATTGTCAGTTTACTCAATGTTGGTAGCTCATTATTTGTTAGCTTGATCAGAAAGCTTTTTCTTTGACAATCTTTAAAAGATGTATTTCACATATGGCTATTCATTCTCTCCCATACTAGATCCCATATATGGCCTTGTTATTCTTGAATTTGGTGATTCCATTTTCTTTCCATTCTATTTTGTAATATCCACTGATATATTATAGTCTTGTTATTTTTTTTCTTGATGAATTGTCTTATAGAATCATCTAAAGTTTGTTCTGTCACTTAATTTCTATAGAGATTTTGTATGAGATGAGATTTTTCTATTCTATTGCTGGAAGTTTAAACGCATTTTTGGCTAGAGCATCTGCTTTATCATTATAGGGATCTTAAGAATGTGTCTTGATCTTGATAAGCTTCAGATCTAGATCTTTTTTCTTGATCAGCTCTACCATTCATATCTATAATGACCAGTTTTTATTCTTTAGCCATCTTTTATGTGTTCTTTTTGGATTATCTTTCTTAACTATTTTCTACTTTGAGATATAGGCTTGATTATCTATAGAGATTTCAATTGAGCTACCTACTGGGACTACTAGAAATATTGTGACTATTGCTGTTAGTTTTGCATATGTGGATGAGGGTCAACTGTCTACTCCTGTTTGAATTTGCTTTTTTTTCCTATATCACTTATTTGGATCCATGATGCTCATATATTCATATTGTCACTGCCATGATTTATTAGTGATCCATCTAAATAGAAGGTTAACTTTTGTTTGGATCCTAAATTATACTGGAGTATCTCTATTAGGTGATCTTGATATACTTCTTCTTTAATATTTTCTTTAACAATTATTTCTTCCCAACTTTCTATATTTACATAATCCATCTTGATACCTTGAAAAGTGGACTACTGAACTGGCCCCTGCAAACTCTGTACAAATACTTGATTGCTATCCATTGTTTTCCTGATTGCTCTTTCCAAAAATATTGTAGGACATGGGTATTTGAGCTTTTCTAGTACTTTTTCTTATATTAAGATATGGTATCGTATATATCTCTTCCATATCTTCATTCATGATACAACTCTGTTCTTGAATAAAATCTTCTAAGTAACCTATGTATTTAATTAGTCTTGTTTCTTAACTATTTTCACTATTTTGGCACTTGTAGTGTTCAATTTTTGCTTTTTTCTTAAATTCTTCTTGTAGTAGCTTTTTTCATATTAGTTGATAATTGGCATTCTTTTTAGTTATTCATATTTTTTATCTCTTGTCATAATTAGGAATAACTATAGAATGTATTGACTCCCATTTTAGCCAATCTATTTTTCACATTTCTATAAGTTAATTTAAACAATCTTTGGGGAACATTCTGCTTATATTTAAGAACCATTCTGGGATAGGACTTTGCCAGTTTTTTGAATAAGTTGGAGCATGCGCCAATTTCTCACTTCATTTGTTTCATAGTCGATGAGCTGATCTATATACATCAACTTGTTGTTTCTTAGTAATGGTATGGCTTTATTATACTCCTCAGGTGAGAGATATTCTTGAATCAGACTATTTCATTTATTCCATTGAAAGATATCATACTATTTTCAACTTTGAAAAGTAATTTCCATATCTCTAGCTAACTTAATTATTTGGAGTGAAAAGTTGTCTTTGTCTATAAGGTAATCTAGTGAATCACAAGTCAGTAGGTTGAGTGGTTTCCAATATTTGATTTGTACTTGTTTGAGTCTTATAATTGTTGTGATTTCTGCTAGTTCAAGATCATTTAATCTATTGCACAATCCTGTTATCTAACTTTTTTTTTGTAGTATCTAGATGCTCTTCAAATTATGGATCTTTGGATGATGTATCATACTATTGGGAGTAAATCTGTATAGTAAACTTTTGTATTTGAAAAGTTTTCTGTATGCTGCTATTAACATGTTGCATATTTTCCAGGACAATATGCTATGCTACATTCTAAATTTTATTCTTGGTATTAATACCCTATTTAAAATATAGAGTGCCTACTAATCTATCACCTTTTTATTTTTGAGAGCTTTAATAATTATATAAATTTTTTGAGCATTCTTTCTTTTAGTTTGATTGAGGTTTTTTGATTACCCATTCAAATTTCTAGAAATCTTGCTTGGTCTGCTCTGTTAAGCTTTTTGACTACTTCTTTTTTAATGCCTGCTTGAACTTCTTCTGGATAACAGTTAGAGTTGTTAATAGTAACCAAAACTTATTTGTTACTATTAATCTGATAGTTATTAGCCCTATAAAAGATTCTTGATATCTCCAAGATCTTTTCTATATCTCTCTGGATCTTGCCATCCATATTGTGTCATCTATAAAGGCTATCGCAGCATGTCTTGATTCTAACTTTTCAACCTTGTGACCATTGAAGTCTGGATTCCAAGTAACTGACATTTTATATCCTCTATTTGTGTCATTTTGAATTTTGCATAGTAAAGGGTCATAGAAGATTCTTTACATTAATGGTGAAATAGTTTTTCCTTGATCAATTCCATCTCCTACTTTTATAAGGCTGATAAGATTATCTTCAAATATAATTTTGAATTCTCTATTTTTGAAAAGGCTCATCATAGTCTTGATAAAACCTTTCGGTGCCTTAATTCTTTCCATTGTTTTTACTAGCATATCCAGACTAATAGTATCATAAGCTTTGGCTATGTCTTGGAACAATATCCATAGTTCTTTTTTGTTCTCTCTCACATCTTCGCAAATGTTATTCAGAATTTGGATTGGTTCTGCCATACTTTCTCCTGATAATCCTGTATAGTTGGGTCCTCTAAGGATATTATTGATCTTTCATTCTGTTGGTTAAAACTTTGATGAAACACTTTCTAATAGCTTCCAATAATATGATAGGTCTCATATTTAAAAGTTTACAATCCCAGGGCTTTGACTTGTCTATGGGATATATATAACTTTGCCTCCAGGATATAGAAGTAACTTCCCATTTCAAGAAGTTGTTAAGCATTTTCCTCAGGTATTCTTTTCCATCCTGGCTTAATCTCCTTAACATCTCATAACTAATCTGAGATTTGCCTGGGGCCTTGTTATTGGGAAGCATCTTGAGTGTTTCATATAATTCTTCTTGTGAGATTAGTTCGAGAAGGTTTTTATATCTACTCTCTTGAATATAGTTTCTGGGATTGTATTTCTCTTTCCAATCTTTTGTCAGATTATCAAAATTGGCTTCTCTTCTCTTGAAGGCTTCTAGATGATATCATATTATTTCTTTTTCAATTTCATATTTTTCTGTTGTTATATATTCTATATCATTTTGTCTGATTTTGATTCTGTCTAGTATAATTTTACCCCTTTCTTTATTGATTAAGAAGCTTACCATCCTTCTTTGATTGTTTTTTAAATCATTACATCTTTGTTCTAATACGATTTTAATGACATATCTTGTCTTTTTGGCTTCAAGTCTTTGACTAATGAACTTTAGACCATTTATTGCATCTTGGATATCCTTTTTTAATAATACCCAGGGCATATTGGAGATGCTATATTGCATACAATAATTTTCGATCTAATGATATGGATTGTGAATAGTGTTATGTTTTTCTATTGCCTTGCAAAGAGTTTATAGCTTTTCTATTTCTTTTGAGGTTTCAGTTTTCTTGAAAAGTTCTTTTAGTTGCAAAGTTTTTTTGTATTTAACAAATTCAGGGCTGTGTCTATCATTTCTTTCTTTATGTGATATGACCTTTTTAATTTTAAGCTTATTGAAAGCTGTGATACATATCTGTTCTTCAAAGACTTTCCAAATCTTGTCTGCAAGTTTTTCTTCCTTGTCTACTTCAGGTTCTTCTGAGAGGAGAGGTTCCAGTTTCATCTTGAACTTATAATCCAAGTTTTCTTGCTAGGCTTGTCACTATTCTGATGAAGATCCTTTTATATCAATTTGTCTTTTGTTTTGTGTTTTTGATTTGATAGTCAGGCTTCTTGTAAAGAGGCCTTCATTATAAAGCTAATTATAAGCATAGTATTATTACTCCCTATAACTTCTTGTATTTCTTGATTATCAAATTGTAGTAATGGATATCTTGTTAGGCCCTGTGATATTTAATTATAATTAATTCTACTACTGCTTATGGCATCCCACTGTGTTGGAGTTTTATTTTTGCCTTCCCATACTGCTTGGGTATCTATAAAGTCAGAAAGTTGAACAGTGGAATTTCAGGATACCAAGAAGCTTTGAATTTAGCCTTGAAGGATGTTGTTCTATCTTCTGATAGATTATAGGCAGTATTGAAATCCCTTATTACTATTATATGAAAGCTTTGTCTCTGCTTCCTTTTAATAAGACTGATTAACCTCTCTTATATCTTTTTGCATCATTGTTTGTCTGAAGAAATATAAATCTGTATAATACAGACTTTTTTCATTTTCATAAGGAAGTTAGCTGCTATTATATAACCTTCCTCTTCTTCTATCGATTCTATTTTCTTTTCCAAATCTTTTCTGATTAAGAGGCTGACCCCTGCTCCAAATGGTATATCTTTATTGGTGCTATAGAAATACTTATAGGTTTTTTAATTTCCAAAAGTCTATTTTGCATTGGTATGGATCAACTTAGTTTCACATATTCCCATAATACCTATTCCTTGTTCCTGTATCTCTTCAATAAGATTTTGTTAATTTGTCTTGTCTGTTGCACCTCTAATATTGTGTATGTCTATTCTTACTACTCTTTTCTGGATATTATCTTCTATCCCTTTTGTATTCTTTATTTGCTCATCTATATTTTGGCTTCTCAAAAAGGTAATATACTCATTTTATAGAAATTCATCTATGTTTAGGTCACCAACTTGTTCTACAGCTTTATTTGAATCTATGTTTCATACTTTGCCCTTGTTATAAATCTTGTTTGAGAGAGAACCGGGCTTTTTCTTCCTATATTTATCTTCATCAATTAATATAACATTTTAGAAGCAATCAGCCCATACTGGCCCTCCTCTTTTTTGTTGACTGAATCTTGATTTGCCTTCAAGCTTGGCAATTCTTCCATTCAGTTTTTCCAGGTTTATCAATATAAGCTTTAGTGGGTCTTGTTCATCTTTAAACTCTGGTTCATTATATTATCTCCTAGTTTGGTTTTCTGGTAGACTTCTAGGGTTTCCCAATGGTATCCTATTACTTTCGGTTGCTGGGTGGCCTAGTGTTCTATGGTATCTTTGTGAAGTGTTACCATTCCGACCTTGATATCTTTTCCTTTGATTAGTTGACCACTTATATTCAATGGTTGTATTAGAGCTTATCGATTCACTGTCTGATGTTGGCTCTGATATGTGTTCAGTATTCATTTCTACTGTTCTATGCTCCAGTCTTTCTCTTAATCTTTCAGTTTTATATTTAGGATTCCTTATGGTTTCTTCTGTGGCTTTTATGCTTCAGGATAGTCTTAATCCTTGCAAGAAAATATATTGCTTGCAAGCTCTTGTCATTGCTTCTTTTGTTGTAAAACATACTACTATAAAGTTTTGTTTTTTCAATATATGAGAATTTCTTGGTGTATAACAAGCCTTAGCTTCTGTACCATTAAGTACCCTAGCTATCAAACTTGAGAATATTCTATTTGTTCCTAATAGCCTGACTGAATGTTTGTTTTGTTTAATCAAAACCTTATTTATTTCTTTATTGGTCAATTCTTCTTTAGTGAAGATTGTTTTTGTTATTTCTATTCCAAGCAGTGTCATCCATATTTCTTCAGAATTGGTTTTGAAGTGTTCATGCCACTTGAAATAGGCTTTTGCTCTGATCTTTGTTTTTACCTTATAGATATTGATGTTTTTAACATCCCCATATCTTTTTAGATGTTCTTTTATATAGCTTCTGGAGAGTTTGTATTCCACATCCACTAAACTTACATACTATATATCTTTGCTTTCTTCTGGATTGTGGATTCGAAATATCTTTTTCTCCATCTTGTCTATAGCTGATTAATTAACATGTTCTTCTTTTTCTAGTTCTAGTCATTGGAGACTAAATGCTTCTTCCTTTCTATTTACCTCTTCTAAGTATTTAACGAGATCTTCTTCTTCTTTAAAGTGGAGAATCAACTATTTATTGCCATTAATTAAACTTTTATGAAGAAGGCTTCGTTTATCCTGAGATAGTTTTAAGGTATTGCACAAATAGACTCTAGATTCCTTTTCTGAGCTTCCTGGAATGTTTGCTGTCATGGCTCCTAATCGATATACTCCTTTTTTACTTATG
>CAJVPT010005297.1:0-12353 GCA_910592055.1 Acaulospora colombiana | reverse complement strand
AAATTTTTAAATTAATAACTATAAAAAAACTATTCACAATTGTTCTTCATTATTCAAATTATTAATTTATAGTATTTCCTGACTTTTGTTCCTATTAAAGCAAAGAACTATAAATTTTGTTTCTTAAAAAAAGAAATAAGTGATCTGTGAAATTTTATATACTAATTACTTTAAAAACTTATTATTACCTGATATACTAGAAAATATTTTAATAAAAAACAAAGCTATTTCAAGAGAGAAAAGATTATACTAGTTGGAGTGTAAGGGAGCACTTTGAAAAAGGAATAATGTGAGATAAAGAATTAATTTATACAGAAAATAGTAAAGATAATAAAAAAAAAGTTCACTTCAAAATAATACATATCAAACTTTACTTAAGACAGTTGAGTCAAACTAATATCAAAAGCAATATTAGAACAAATTGGTATACAATATCTAAGTAAGAAGCAGAAATAAAAAATAATTCTAAAAAAAAGATAGATCTAAAAAGAAGGAAAAAAAGAAAAAGATGTAACTCCTAAGACAACAAACATATTATTGAAACAACAGAAACTTTCAAATACTTTTCTACTAATAGTAATAGAAAACCAATCAATTATTGTTATAGAAGAAGTTGGTATAATAGGTCTGAAAGTTCTTATCTTGAAAGTAAAAGTGATTAAGATCTCCTTTATCAGATCTTAAATAATTTCAAATAACTAAATAATGATAAATCTAATCGAAAAAAAAACAAGTAGGCAAAATAGGATAAGAAGTTGATAATAGAATAATTGCTTCTAAAATTGATACTAGTTCAATTAATATATATCAGAAAAGACTTTGACCTATAAAAAAATCAAGCTCATCTTGAAAAAAAGATACAATTCTAAAGAAAATAGCAGATATCAATACAATTCTCTTCTATAATACATAATATATTATTGGATAATGTTATAAGTATACTCAAAAAGAATACTATGTTCAATATTTGATATCTAAGTAAATTTTATAGTTTTCAATATTTCTATTATATCTGTTTAAGTTTAATTATTATAAAATCAGTTGAATCCTTATCAGTCAATTTATTGTAAAGATTTACAATATACTTGATTTTTTCTTTGTAACATTCATATACTTTTGAGATTATAAACTTTTAAATAATATAGTATATTATATTATTAGATTTTTTTTTTTTTTTAAATGCCGACTTGATCAAGTCTATTAACAAAGTTTTACTATATAGGTACATTCAATTAGAAGAAAATAATGGAAAGTTAGTAAACTAATGATAGGTTAAAACCCACTTTATAGCTAAGCCATTTCCAGACAGAGACCTAATAAAAGGACCCTTAGAGTGATAAAATTTCTTAGAGAGTTGATGTATGTAATGAATCTATATCTATCATAGATCATCTATCTGTTTTGCTATTATGTTTAATATTATATACTGCTATCTCTATTTAGAGAAGAAAATGAAGTTAAGACTATACAAATTTAAATAGGGGTAAAAATTCTGCATTACAAAAAAAGATATCAGAAGGAAGAGGAAAAATGGTTTGATTATAGGTGACTTGGAAACACATTACTACTACTATATTGATACCATAAGCTAGTTACTCTTCGAGTGTTTCATCAGTTCAAAGCACTATACCTGTTCTTTTACTGCTTTCAGTACCTCTATATTGTGGTTCTTATCTACCAGTTCTTTATCCTTTCCTTTCATATCCTATCCAGTATAGAATTATCTATTGATATTCTTTTGGATGATAATAAGTCAGAGGTTTGAAGGGCTCTAGGATATAGGTAAAAGGGCACTGGGAATTACAAAACCTCTAGCCTAGCAAGAAGAATCTTGTTTCTTTCAACATGCACTTTTATCAATCTGACAAGTATCATACTGGTTTCTCCAAAGTATTATCATTTGTAGAGATTGAACCATTGTCTAATATCCCATTGTGGCATATTCTTCAGCCACTTGAGATTATTTAAATACATATTGGTATTGTCAATTAGATGTGAATGATCCTAAGATTTCCCTGATTTCTCAATATTCATACTAATAAAAAATAGGCATGACACTTTTAAGGTATTATTTTCATTCTATATTCCTTTGAGTCTAGTCTTTCTTTTTCTTTCTTGATAGAAGAGAAGGGAGGATATGTTCTTTCTCTTTTGCTTAGTCAAAGATATAAGAGTTGATAGTATTCATTATTCACCTGCACCAGGCATAATAATTTATAATAGATCTCAGGTTCTTATGAAACTAAGGAAATGTATTTAAATACATGAAGTGATCAATAGAAATTTGTTTACTTCTTTTACTAATGTGAGCTCTATCTGTTTAATTATAATGTGAGAAACTTTATACTATTCAAAATTCAGGATCAAGCTGAGGTAGACAAAATTCTTCAGAAAAAAGCAAGAATAAGTACTTTGAAAAAATAACAGATAACAGATAACAGATAACAAGAGATTGGAAAAATTGTTTCTTATTTCTATGATATTTTTCTATGGTGTGAGATAATGGTACATTAGTTTTTCTTTTTTTTAGAACTTTTTTGCCATTGATAAGAAAGGTATTTCTTGATCTTTATGGTTACTAAAAGTTAAGTTTTTATTTAAAGAGAATAGTAAGCAAAAGAAGGGAAAAAATTAATGACTTTTGAAGCTTCTTCAAATTGGTTTAAGGAAAGTGATAAGACTTTATTAACTTAGAAGTATGAAAACTTCTTGAGAACATCTTTTTTATGTGTGATCAAAGAATCAATAGAAAGAGTATAGTGTCAATATAAATACCCCCTATAAAGCAAAAGTTAGCTTATTGGTAAAAAAGGATTTAGAAAAGAAGATAGCATCGATAGAAAAAAAAGAAGAATATATTATAGCAATCAACATGATTATGAAAAGAAATATGATAAACATTATCCAGATTTATATATATTCTGATAAATAATAAAGTAATAGGATACAAAAGAAAGTACAAAACTTCATAAAAAAATATATAGACAAAAATTTCACATAATACAGTAATTATGGAAGATTTCAATGCTATATACAATCTTGTAAAAGATAGAACATCAACTTTTAGATCAATATTTAATCCATATTGTTATCCAGAAATTCAACTATTCAACTCTCTAGATGAATGGAATTTTATAGATACACAAGCAATATAGGAAGGAAAAAACAAAACTCCAAAAGATGGGATACTACTAGCAGTAGCCAAATAGATTTTATATAGATATTATAGAGTCTTACAAAATTCTATTACTATATTTCGACAATCAAAGTATGAAGAAAATTACTGACAGAAATCATACAATACTTATAATAATATTACATGATGACAATTTTTTCTCAAGAGATATTATCAACCGATTCACTATAAAGAATGAAAAAAAATTGATATGAAAGAATTAACAGTAGAACAATGGCAAGCATTTAGAAAAAGTGTAAACCATAAGTTTAAAATAATGTTAGAGCCCTTGTTAAAAGAGAAGTCAGAAGAGAGTAAAAGAGAAACTCATGTAAACACAATATGGAAAGTTTTTGAAGAACAAATATGTAAGACAGCATACAATAAACTGACAAGTAAAAAGATATTTGCTATCCAAGAAAAACATTACAAGTATAATTCAGAATATGTCAAATATAAATAAGCTCTTAAACTAAAAACACTCCTCAAGAAAGTACAAACCTTACAAGAACCAAACAAGCTATAGGTCCTTAATGTAGTGATTAAGAAACACAATATAGTACACAACTCCAATTACTAAATTGAAAACTATTATATTCAACATAGTGTTTCAAATATATCATGGACACTTTTGAAAAAAGAAATAAGTAATACAATAGAAGGCCTAAAGCTAACCTGCCAAAATACAGAGGCAAAATAGACAAAAGATACTATTAAAAAAATTCTAGAACAAAGTTGTAATAATTTGTAAAATAATCAAAAAAGAATGGTAAACTTTTTGACAGATAGGGAGTGAATTAAAATAGTTTTGAATAGAGTCAAAGTTAAAAATGGGGAAAATGACTATATAACAACTAGAAAGGATAAAATAGAAAAAGAGATAAGAAAATATCATCAAGAAGTATTCAGAACACTAGATGCTGACTTCAATAGCCTAACAGAAGACTGGAAAGAAGAATACAGTTCCAGAAGCTATATTAAAGAAAAATAGTATAAAGATCTTTTAAAGCTAATTTTTCAAGAAGAACTAGATGAAACACTCCAAGTGCTCTCAAATAATAAAGCCCAGAAAAACTACAAATCAGTTATGAAATATTAAAAAGATTAAATTCAGAAGGAAAACTTTACCTGAGGAAGATATTAAACTGCTTTTTAAAATGGGAGGTCATGCCATATGGATGAAAGCAAAGTTATATTTATCTGATAGCAAAATCAAAGTCATGGAAGTGTGAGCTTATCAATACAAGACTAATAGTACTACTAGAAGCTATATAAAAGTATTTCACTAAAATTCTCACAAATAGATTGGGAAATATTTGTAAGAGCAATAATATCCCGAGAAATCCCAACTATACAGGATTACCAAAAAAAAGTATAGCTGAACCAATATAAATTCTTAACAATATCTGTAAAAAAGCAAGAAAAAACAAAAAGGAGTTATAGATCTTTTCCAAGATACAGCAAAGGCATATAATGTGATTAGTCTCAATATACAAGTCAAGATTATAAAAATAATCAAAATTCTAGAAGGTTTTATTTGAATCATAATAAGTCTATTTACAATGGAGAGTTTAGGGTAATATATAAAAAAAATCTAACAAAAGCAATCATCGCAAAAGATGGAATAGATCAAGGAAAAACTATTTTATCTTTAATGTGAAAAATATTTTATGGTTTTTTACTATGTAAAATTCAAAATAATGAAACAAAAGGATACAAAATATTAGTTATCTGGAATCCAAATTTGAAAGTGGATAGTAGTAGAAAGTTAGAGTCAAGACATGTAGCAATAGCCTTTATAAATGACATTATATGGATAGCTTGATTAAAGGAAGATATAGAAAAAATATTAAAAGAAACAAGAATATTTTATAAAGCAATAACTCCCAGATTAATAGTAATAAATCAGTCCTAGTTACTATTAACAACTCCAATTAGTATTTGAAAAAAGTTCAAGCAAAGTCAATAAAGAAGTAGTAAGAGAATTGGATAGAACTAAACAAGCAAAGTTTCTGAAAATTTGAACAGGCAATCAAAAAACAGCTATTGAACTCAAAGAATGGATGCTTAAGAAAATTAACGTGGTTACTAAAGCTCTAAAGAATAAAAAGCTAATAGACAAACAAGTTCTTTACATTTTAAAGAGTACTAATATCAAGAATCAAATTCAGAATACAATATAGTATATTATCTTGGAAGATGTGCAACACCTTAATAATGGTATACAGAAAACTGTTCAAAAATAAGGCCATATTATGCTGATTAATACCCAATAATGTAATACATCATCCCAAGATCCATAACTTAAAGAATATTTGGATATTACAGAAAAAAGTCAGGTAATAGGATTGTATAATAGATTAAATAATTTAGGACCAACCAGAATCACAACAATTATTAGACGTAAGCAAGCACAAGTTAGATACTGGGAGCCTGTTAATATGCTTACATATAACACACTAAATAATATTCCAGGAAAAGGTAACTTCTCACTACAAGTACTGAAGCTAATCAAGAACACAGGCATAATTTTTCAAAGCTGGAAATAGAATGACATTTTCAAATAGAACCAAGGAAATAATTCAATTAGAGAATATATGCTGATAGAAGAGTTCAGGAAAGCAATTCCATCACTCAGAAACAATAAATTGATATATATAGATCAGCTAGTTGAGTATAAAACAAGAAAAATATGAAACTGACAATACTTTAACTGTTACAAAAAATGAGCAAAGGATCTATTCCAGAATGATATCTATCTATAACTGAGATAATATAAGAAAATAGATTAAAACAGCTTATAGAATTCTGGGAAGAAGAATAGATAAAATGGAGCCTAGAACATTCTATTTTCAACATCAACTTTGACAAATGATAGAAACTCTGGATGGCTACAAAAAGCAAATTTCAACAGTAACAGATAATTTGTGAAAAATGATTTTAAATAATGCTTTAAGACAGCTTAAGATAGAATACTTTAAATGTATTGGCTTTGTTAAAAATTGAAAATTAAAGCTAGTTTAGTATCAAGATTATATAAAAGGTATAAAAATAGAAGACCAATATATAGTTGAAACAAGTATAGAGAAAATACATATGGTTTCACAAGAAAGTCCATCAGAAGATTTCAATTACTGAAAATTTCAAGTTCTAAAGAAGTATTAGAAGATATGATATATAGAATAATATATAGTAACCAAGTAACTACTTAGAACAAAAGAGTGCTACAGGTTGAAATAAAGGATTGGGAAGTAAATATTATTAAAGATTATTTTGAAGAAGATGTCTACTGTCAATCTATCCAATAACCTTTAAATCAGATAGGTAGACGGGACAACTATAACAGTAATCCACTTTAAGTTGAGGGAGAATATCTCAGTTGTAATATACTAAAGTGGATAATTCAAGGATAATAAAGATTACACAAATATGTTGAAAGAGGCTTTGGATGATTTCATTTAATTAGAAGGTTTATTAGAGATATATAATGTCAAGAATAAGAGAATTCAATAGGTAAAACTTTGAGTCAATTGCTTTGGATAGCTGGCCCTTATATATATAATTGAATATTAATTATTTGATGACCAAAGTGACCAAATCTGCCAGATTTCACTTGGATAATTTGCTAGCTAAATATAGATAAGATATAAAAATTAAATAATGAAATTAAATAATGCGTACTATGTCAATTACTACTTTGTCCTAATGATTAGATCTACTCTATGAACCAATAAGACACACCTTGCATCATATGTGTCACATGATCTAAAAATAGAACTAAAGTAATATAATAGACAAGAACTATAGATAATAATCAAAGGAAAAGATAACTAATAATTAAGGCTAACATTTCTTCTCTACTTAAGCAGTAAGTTCCATGAATCAAGAATTCACAAGGAATTGATATTCACTGAACTTTAACTTGATAATCATAGTCAAATTTATATACCTTGTTTTCCAAATTTGCTCAATCCCGGATCTTTCAAAGAGACTATAAGTGTAGTGATATTCAATAAAATGATATTCAGTCAGGTGTTTGTTCTAATAGGATTGTTGTGATCAGTTGACAATTCCTTCCAATAATTTCTCCAGATAATATGCATAGACTAAGAAGAGAATCCTGTTTTTCATGCAAATGGCACTTTGCATATTTCTGTATGTTTGCAAGACTCGATTTTCAATGAGCTAAAGTAAATCATATGGTATTGAGATTACTTACACAAATTCAGGAATTGTAGTCAGAAGATCCTTCAAAATTAGATCCTGAATAGTAGTCATAATAATTTTTGCATGAGTATAATAATCCTTTTTGATGCAAACTAGTAGGCAATAGGGCTCCTTATATAATTGTTGAGATGGTACAATCATCCATATTCTTCTATTTAATATGAAAATTTTCTTTGGTTTGTCAAATATTCCTCATATTTCTTTTATCATCATGCCAAGAGAAACCAGAGCTGTTAAAGTATAAAGACTTATTCACTTAGGAAGAATGGATCCTTTGTAGATAACTGTTATCACTCTTCAAAAAAAGGGCAAATATTTGAAGAGACAAATACATCATGGTGCGCAGTCCCAGGTTGATCTTCAAAAAGAAATCCATTAGTTGAAGAGGAAGGTAGAGTGGTTGGCCTTCAGAAGTTCCACTTCAACTAGAGTCAGAGAGTTAGAGTTGGAAAACCAGAACTTGTGGCAAAGGGTGGCTAGGCTTGGTATCCTGTTAGTTCATTAGGGTGTTTCTATTTCTACTTCTTTGGATAGAACTTTTTCCTCACTTTAGCTTTGAGATTTTTGTTTTCCTTTTTCATGTTTTTACTTGTCTACTTATAAATACTTTACCTTGGGATTATGCAATAATTATTGAGAGTCCTGGGGCTAGCTGTAATAGTGGTGAGAGCTCAGAGACCATCACTATTACACTGTATATTCCTTCTTTTAGTTTTCAATATATATAGTAGGTTCCCATTTTTCATGGTTAAGATATAGTTTCAGCAAGGCCAAGTTGAGAGGGGTAGCCAGAACTTTTCCATCCATCGTCCTAAGTTTAAAGGTTCCATTTCCCAAGTCATCATATACAAAGTAAGGTCCTTTTCATTTTGGTTTGAGTTTTTTAGTAAAGTATTTATTCCTGGCAGCATCATAGACTAACACTTTGTCTCCAATTTTGAAGTTCCTTGATTTTTTCAACTTCAGGTCAAATCTCTTATTTTGTTTCCTTTGGGCTTTCAGTATATTTCCTTGGGCAATTGGCAGGGTTTTAGTCAGTTGGTAAAGTTGGATAAAAATATTTTTTTTCATTACTTCATCCATTTTCATATGGGGCATTTGAGAATTGTGGCCATATACAAGATAGAAGGGGGTAAATTTGATGGAGACTTGTTTTGATATGTGATAAGCAAATAGTGTTGGTGCAATAAATTTATCCCAATCCTCCTTTCCCTCAATTATTTTTGCTAGAGATTTATATAGAGTCCTATTGAAGTGCTCCACTAGTCCATTTGTTTATGTGGTATGGGGTAGAATAAAGATATCGTATTTAAAATTTTCCCAATAAAGCTTTAACTATTTCTGTGTTCCATGATCAGAAAGTATATATTTTGGACGTCTATGTCTGCAAATAATAACTTGATAAATAAAATCTACAACTCACTATTCTATGGCATAGGATATTGCTTCAGCTTCAGGCTATTTTGTAAAGTAGTCAGTTGCAATGATGATATATTTGTTTCCTTTGCTTGTGATTGGAAGGGGTCCCACAATATCAATGTCTATTTTGGAGAAGGGATCACCAACTATGATATATTTGTTTCCTTTGCTTGTGATTGGAAGGGGTTCCACAATATCAATGTCTATTTTGGAGAAGGGATCACCAACTATGATTAGGTGTAAGAATCCAGGGATCCTAAATTTGCCTTGTCATTGATATTGGTCACAGGTATGGATATTATGCTTTACATTCTCAAACATTTGGGACCAGTAGTATTAATTATGTAGTTTTTCAAAGACCTTGTCCACACCAAAATGTGCTCCAGTGAGATGGTTGTATAGTAAGTATAAGATTGGTTCCACTTAATGTTTTTGAATTATATGGAGTAATTGATTCCTTGTTTTCCTGTGACGATTCTTTTTGTAAAGTTGGTTGTTTTTTACTTAATAGTATTGTGCTTTGGAGATAAGTTGCTTTTGTTGTTTGTTGTCAAAAGTGTCAGGTAATTTGTTGTGTTGAAGATAGTTTTTGAGATGATGATAATGTTGAAATTCTATTTTGATAAGATAGGTTGTGTTATTGTCCAGAACACTGATTACCAGGGCTGGATATTATTTATTGTCAGATTTTACTTGTGATTACTGACTTTGAATTAGTTTTGGATAGGTATAGACTTAAAATTGTGAAAGATTGGTTTATCTATATTATACATCCTAGACATGGCATCAGCATTATTGTGTTTCCTTCCAGCTCTGTATTTGATAGTAAAGTTATAGAATTTCAAGTGGAGTATCATCTTGCATGTTGTCTTTTAAATTCAGTTGTTTTCAACCATTAAAGAGCAGAGTGATCAATAATCAAGAAGAAGTATTGAGTTTCTAGATATTGTTGAAAGTATTCAACAGTCCAGATGACTGCAAGACATTTCAATTCTGTGGCAAAATAGTTTTGCTTAGCTTTGTTGAGACTGTGGCTAGCATAGGCAATTGCATACTTCTTTTTTCTATTCTTTTGTGCCAAAACTGTACCAATTCCAGTTCAAGAGACATCAGTATAAAGATAGAAGACCTTGAAGAATCAGGATATCTCAAGACAGAAGACAAGGTTAAGAGTTGCTTCAGAGTTTCAAAAGCTTGCTGGTGATCATCCATTTATTCAAAGGATATATTTTTTTTCAGGAGAAAATTTAGAGGGTGGGCAATAGAAGAAAAGTTTTTGATGAACTTCCTATAATAAGAGACAAGTCCAAGAAATCCTCTCAGTCGCCTAATAGTGGTTGGCCTTGAAAATTCTTAACTTTCACAATTTTGTTATCATCAGGTTAAATTCCTTCGTGGTTAATCATGTGACCAAGTAATTTTACTTGCGATAAAAAGAAGTGACATTTTTCAGAGTTCAACATAAGAAAGGCTTCCTTGATAGCATTCAAGATAATAGGAACATGCTGACAGTGAAGTTCAAAGGTAGTGGAGAAGATAGTAATATCATTAAGGTAACTTCAACAAATTTGCCATAGTAGGGGGCCAATACTTTGTCCATTAGTTGCTGGAAAGTTGCAGGAACATTGCAAAGATCAAAAGGCATAACATTGAATTCATATAGGTCATATTTTGTTGTAAATGCTGTTTTGTATTTGTTCCTATCACTTATTGCTACTTGCCAATATTCACTTGCTAGATCAAGGCAAGTGAATCATTGAGCACCATTAAAGGTTTCCAAAAGATTATCAACAATAGGCATGGGATAGACATTCTTTTCAATAACTGTATTGAGTTTTCTATAGTCAACACAGAAGCGCTGCTTATTATTTTTTTTGGACACTATAACAATAGGAGGAAACCAGGAGCTAGTAGTAGTACTGATGATTTCTTGCTGCAGCATTTCTTCAATTTCTTTTTTGATGAATTCTTGTTGGTCAGGTGAGGCTTTATATAGTCATTGTTTAATTGAAATAGTATTTCCAGTATTAAAGCTATGGGTAACCACTATGGTTCTTCCTAGATTACTTGTTTGGCCTTCCTTGGAAATATAATAAACAAAGACATCCTTATGATCAGATAGAATTTGTTGGACCTCAACTTGTTATTCCTTGGTCAAGATTCCAATAGATGATTCAGGAGAGGATTTCTCAGGTTTAGAACAGTTAGAAAGAATAATAGCAGGGTTGTCATCCTCAAATTCAAGAACAAAATTAGACATATAGGCCTCCTGTTCCTCAAGATCACTTTCAGATTCATATTCAATTTCATTCAAAGTTTATCCTTATTATTCTCATAGTAATTGTTATCTTGTGGAAGGTGTAGGGGAGTATCAGCATAGTGGATGGTTCCTATGGCAATTGTTATACCCTTATAAGTAATTTAGAGAGTACAGTTCTCAAAATTCCAATTTGCCTTCATGTGATTCAACCAATCAGTTCCCAGAAGAAGGGTCTTCTCACGTGACTCAATTACTTGCAAGATCACCAGTACAATCAGATCCTGGATAAATATTTTCAAAGAAGTTATTTATCCAAGGGTCCTGGCTTGTATACTATTGACAATAATTACAATAGTTTTGGACTTGGTATCAATTTTCAATCCAAGTTTTCTCATAAGTTTGTCAGTAATGATACTGACAGTAGCATCAAAGTCAAGAATGACCATCATAGGATTTCCTTTGATGCAGACATAGCACCTGGCAGTAGAAATTGCAATTTTTATCTGAATCCGAATGATCTGTAGATTTGATCTAAACAGATTGGATCAGATTTTAAATTTTTTTATCCATTTGTATATGAATTGAATATGGATTTCAAATTTTGAAATCTGATCTGATCAAATTCTAAATTTTGTATCTGATCAGATTTCAAGTTTTAAAATCTAGCCAGGTTTAAATAAAATTTGGCAGTTTAACTATATTTAAATGTAGCTATTTAAGGTAATTAAAAAAACCCCCCTGATTTTTTTTTTATATTCCTTTAACACCTTTACATGTTTCTTTAAAATTTTGTGCTATTTTTTATGATATTTTTCTCCTTGCAACATTACTGGTATTATTTATATAAAAAATAAAATGGAATATGATAGTTCTTTTAATGATTTTAATGAAATAAATAATGAAGTTTCAGTTTAGATAGCTATGAATTGAGCGATATTAGTAATGTTGCTACAAGTAGTTTTTTGGAGATATAATTGAGTAATAAAATAAATTATAGAAGTAAAGTGTGGAATCATTTTACAAAGGATTCTGATTTCAATGAAAGTAAAAAAGTTTTCTGCAATTATTGCAGCAAATATACCTTAGTGGAGACAGCACTTCTAATCTTTTCAAACACTTAGAAAAAAACCACCTGATAAAAATAAATACACATTCCAATAAACCTTTAATCGAAAAATTTTTTAATACTAAGTGATCAGTATAAATATATTTATTAAATTTAAAACTATGCTAAAATTTATTTTTTATATAGTGGATATATGAACCTGAAAA
>CAJVPT010005296.1:0-12356 GCA_910592055.1 Acaulospora colombiana | reverse complement strand
ACTCTTGAAATTATACTTCAAGTTGTTTTAATGAAAGTATTAAGACTTTATTAGTAAAGAAGTATAAAAACTTCTTGCAAATATCTTTTTTGTGTGTGGTCAGAGGATCAGCGGAAAGAGTTTTGATCAATAATATTATTAGAATATATAAATATAATCAATAAAAACTTATTTATATTTTGTTATCAATATGTTTTATATTAATTAATTAGATACTACTATAAATCACTACATATAATACCCTGGATATTAATCAATTTACCTCATGATAAATTGATTAGTACTCGGGGGGTATTCTACTAGAAGGGGGATAGTATAAATGGTAGGATATTTAGTGTCTTATTATTATTTGATGTATTTCTCACTTGCCCATTCATACTGTAATTTTATTGGCTCTAACTTAATATACATGGGTAGTAATCATTTATTAAGTAACAATTTTCTTGAATACTATTGGGTATTATTTAAGGGAGGATATTACTTTAGGGGGATATTGTATGCAGTGGTTTACAGTAGATAGTGTTGTATTACCAAAAATTTAAAATCAAACTAAAATAGATAAAAATTTTCAAAAAACTATAAAAAGATAATAAATATTTTAAAAGAATAATAGATAGTATATAAAAAGATATTAAATAAATTTTTTTTTGTCAAAAAAATCTCTATCTCAATATTACTTTCAGTTCTTAAAGATAACATTCTTCCAATTAATCTTTTTATTTCCTAGAACCTTCTTGATTTTAGTAAAATAAGTATATATTTAAATCTTTTTAAAGTATCAGAAATTCAAGTTTTTGTTTAAAAAAGTTTATAAACAAGTAGAAGAAAATAAAATTAACTCTTGAAGATAAGTTTCAAGTTGTTTTAAAAAAAGTATAAAGACTTTATTAATCAAAAAGTATAAAAATTTCTTGTAAATATCTTTTTTATATATAATCAAAGAATTAGTAAAAAAGAGCTTTTTTTATTAATTATAATTTTTCAATTAATAATATATAATAATAAGTTGATTAATATATAATATTTTATATAATATCTATTTATTGTATTGTAAATTAAAAAAACAAAAAAAAATAGTAAATACATCTACTCTATATATTATATATAATATAAGTATCAATGGAACTCTTTCTGCTAATCCTCTAACTATATACAAAAAAGATATTTATAAGAAGTTTTTATACTTCTAAGTTAATAAATTCTTACCATTCTTCTTAAACTAACTTGTTCTCTTTTTGCTTACTATCTTCTTCAAACAAAAACTTGATCTTTAATGATCATAAATATCAAGAAAAAACCTTTTCTATCAATAGCAAAAAAGTTCTAAAAGGAAAAAGAACTAATGTGACATTATCTTACACTGTAGAAAAATATCATAGAAGTCTGTGAATGATGAGAGATAATTTCCTTATTCTCTTGTTATTTGTTAACTTCTCATAGTACTCATTCTTGATTTTTTCTAAGGAATTTTATCTACCTCAGTTTGATCCTGAATTTTGAGTAGCACAAAGTTTCTCATATTGTGATTGGATAAATAGAGCTCATATTAGTAAAAGAATATAAACAAGTTCTTATTGATTACCTTATGTGTCTAAATGTATTTTTTTAGTTTCATAAGAATCTATGATTCACTATAAATTATTGAGCCTAATACAAGTGGATATAGAATACCTCTCTGTTTATATCATTGGTTTCTTTAAAAAAAAATTCATCCAATCATGATAAAGGTTATAAGATACTATAATTGGATTTTATAATTATAGTTATTTATCTCTAGTCATTGAGTAGATTTCTTATTCAGCTCTATCAAATAGGTAAAAATTTGAAGCAAAGTTTCTGTGGCAAAGTTGGGTTTTATGGCAAGCAAGATATAAGGGATCAAATTTTTCTTTTTGAAATGATATATCTTACCTAAGCATGTGTATTAGAAAAATCTAGAAGAATTGATGAATCTTCTTTCTTGATATATGAATTAAATTGATCTAAGTAATTCTTCTTGACAACAAACTATTCCATGGATTGAAGCAGTTAGAATTTCACAACATGGAGATATTGAAAGTAGCTAAGGAACAGGCAGTATGTTCTCAATTAATGAAATCCTCGAAGAGTAATCAGCTTATGGAATCAAAATGATAGTAGCAGTGTAAAATTTTAACTCTCATAGACAATTCTAGGAGTGTTTTATTAGTAATTATTTCTTGTATCTGCATTTTACCCTGACTTGAAACTTTAATAAAACAAGGCTAAGTCGCCGTTTCAAAAAAAAATTATATAAGTATCAACTATTAAGAGTCTATCTATTCACTTGATAATATTAAAGCTTATATTTAATGTATCGCATCTTGTTATGATAAACTATAGATGAATGATTATCTAATTTACAAGTAATGATGACTTTAGAACATATGATTGGGTGGATTTTTTTTTTTTATCGGAGTGCACGAATACATCTGTCTTTTCGCCTTGTTTTCTCTTTTAACTTTTAAAGAACCTTGACGTTAGATCACCTATAGGTATCCTTAATAATTTTTTCAAAATTTACTTGATTTACCATATTTGTGGTGATATGACGCGAATTAAAGTTTTCAATCTCATAAATACGGTAAAATTCTTCTACAAAGATCTTTCACAGCACGATGTCCGCTCCTGTTCCAGTTTGTTACTCAGACATCGGCAAATCTGCTAGTGATCTACTTGGTAAGGATTACCCAGTTGGAACAATCAAGCTTGAATCAAAAACAACCGCTCCTAATAACGTAGTAAGTATAGTAGTTATCGTTTTTTTGTTTCTGCAAATGAAAAGTGATAGTTGTAACTTTTTTGCACTAGTCATTCATCCTTTCGGGTCAAAAAGATTTAAAGGCCGGGGGAATTAGCGGCGAGTTTAAAAGCAAATATAATTACCCCAAAAGAGGTTTCTTGTTCACTGGAACCTGGACAACAGCCAACTCTTTAAACGTCCAAGTTGAACTTGATAATAATCTTGCAAAAGGGTTGAAATTAGACTTAAACACAAATCTTCACCTAGCCAGCGGCAGTAAGAAGGTCAAAGGAGGCTTGATTTTTAAACAGCCAGGTTTTCATACCAAGCTTTATGCTGACCTTCTCGAGGGACCAGTATTCCAAGGAGATGTTGTGATCGGTCATGAGGGGTTCCTTATAGGCGGCGAGGCATTTTATAATGTCTCGGATGGTAACGTCACCCGTTATGGTGTATCTACAGGTTTCACTGCTCCCGAATACAATATCACCCTCAAAGCTACCAATTCGATGGCTGCATACGAGCTTCTATATTATCACCGTGTACATTCTGATATCGAAGCTGGAGCGAAGGCACGTTGGGATACTACTACTTCAGGTGATAATAGTATTAGTATGGAAGTCGGTACCAAATATTTCTTGGACCGTCATACGTTTGTTAAGGTGATTATCATGGTTTGAATTCGTTGGTAGTCAAATATTGGCGGAATGTTAATATTTTCATTAATTTATACAGGCGAAGATCGATAATTTTGGTCGTTTGGGTCTCGGATACACGCAAGAACTTCGTCCGGGTGTCAAAATTTCTATCGGTGGTAGTTTTGAGACCTCGAAACTAAGTACAAATTCACATCGAATTGGTGTTTCTTTTAATTTAGAATCTTAATCACGAGTTCGTTGTTGCACGTAAATAGTTCAGGATGGTTACAGTAATGCTAGAATGTATGTGATGAGTTCTTAGGTAGCATTTTTCATCGCAATTTGAGTTTTATTGTTTTGTACTGTTCGGTAATAAACCATAGACGTAATTAATGATGGAAACGGTGTTAATTGTTTAAGAGTCATCGTTATTTGAAAGAAAATAATCAAATAAATCAGATCATTTGTATTATAATTGGTTGCGATTGTATTCTTTCAAAAGATTGGGCTAACGAATAAAATGACATGATTGTATGTAGACGTACCCGAGAAAATTGAAAAAGCGAAATAAATAATCCTCAGTTAGACGTACAGATGGATACATAAATATAAATATATATAATAAAGAGAGATACACTGAGAAAAGATAAATCTTACAACCAAATATGAAAAGACAAAAAATAAAATAACTGGCTAATTGATAAAAGTAGTCTTAATATAGGAAATAGATGGTCAACCAAAAAAAAAAGATTAAAAAAATAGACCTATCCTTATTAACATTAGCTTATTTTATGCACCAATTCCTTACAAAACCATACAATTTGAGTGACTTTTCTTCTTTTTCCTGGTCAAAAGAGCAGCCCGTGTGGCATGTTCGAAGACTTCGCGCACGCCCTCTCCAGTTTTTGCCGAGCATTCCAGATATTTGTGTGCTCCAATCTTCTGGGCAACGCCCATACCCTTTTAAAAAATGGCAATTAATGTACGCATAAAAACATACATTTATTGGAAGAGATAGGAAGAAATGCCATTCGCTCTTACCTCTTCTGGTGTCACCGGCCTTTGAGAGGTCTTACGCAATTCTTCAATAGTCTTAGGATCAAACCTCAAATCCTTTTTACAGCCAACCAGGATAATTGGTAACCCAGCGCAGAAATGCATTACCTCTGAGATCCACTGTTTAATTTATATATGTTAGAATCGTTACTCTCATGGGTGGATTGTTTTTTTCCGTAATGAATCCGTGTATTCTCGTTATAAAGGCAACTAAGTTCATGTATCAAGCAATCTTACCTTTTCTTGCACGTTATCCAAGGAATCAGGAGAATCAACAGCAAAGCAAATCAAGATAACATGAGAGTCAGGATAAGATAAAGGTCTAAGACGATCATAATCTTCTTGACCTATCCATTACGCAAGGATTCCATGGTTATTAAACGAACAATTAACGCACAAAAGTTGAACATAAATAATTTACCCGCTGTATCCCATAAAGCCAATTCCACGTGCCTGCCATCTACTTCTACGTCTGCAACGTAGTTCTCAAACACGGTAGGGACGTAAACCTATTTATTGAATTAAACCTTTTAGATTTTATATTAAAACGCATCGAAAATATATACAATAGAATATTTCGTCATTCCTAACTACGTATTCTATTTATAATGAACGAACGAAATTGGAATTAAATAAATAAAGTTGCATCAACATACTTCAGGAAAGGTACCCTTGGAAAAAACAATTAAGAGGCATGTTTTTCCACAGGCACCGTCACCGACAATCACGAGTTTTCGGCGAATCTCAGACATTTTACTAATAAGATGTAGAGCTTGCAAAAGGTATGGAAGCAGTCAATTATAAGAGAAATTGAAAATTTGCTGTTACTATAAAAAATAAAGCGACAGACAAGAACACTACCAAAAAGAGATTTGAGATAACAAGTAGCAACCAAAGCGAGCCACAGGAAGACTAAACTTGGGGGAATAAAGGCAAGAAAAGTCCGATTGAATATTGGTAAGACAGTGAGATGGTACAGAAACCTAAATAAAGAATTGCATGGCGCTTAACATAAGGTTTTTGCTATATTTAACCGAGATAATAAGTTAAAACTTTGTTTATATATTTTATATATATTAATAATATAACATTTTAATTATAATTGTTACTATTTTTATTTATATTTATCAAAAAGAATATTTTTAAAAGTAATTATTTATAAATGAATTAATCAAAAAACAAATTATAATATCTTTAAATAATTTATTTTTATTTTTTTTTCAATTTCTTATATTAATATATTTATTTTTTATATACAGTATTATATGAATATATTTTAAAGTTTAAAAAAATTTTTTTATTTATATTAAAATATAAAATAAAAACTTGATAATAATAATAATAATATTTTTTTTAATGGGTTAAATGAAACCTGTTTATTACTGTAAAGCTATTATAGACTGTGAATACAAATTTCATAATGCTATACTCTGAATTCTATTCAACTTATGTCTGTATATTATTATGATCTTACATATTAAGTAATAAACTCATTTTTGTGACAAGTAGCTGTTATAACTAATTGACTATTATGACTACCGTCAACACCTATGTGGCTTGTTGCTAGAGGAAGCTCAACTACCCACCTCTATATCTGTACCCTTTCCCAACTTTTTGCCATTGGATCAAGGTATAGAATCCTCTTTTTGTATCTCATTTCATTTGGTATTTTTTTTACAGTACCTATTACAGTACACCTATAGAGTACTTATGTGAAGTCTTTAATGTCATTTCATTTTACCAAAAATCCTTTTTACATGACCTATTATGGCCTGCCTATGGGAAGATCACGTGGAGTCTTGGACAGATTTCAATTGATAGAGATCCTCCTTAAACTAACATACCAGAGCTTCGTTAGGAATTCAGTTTTTTATGACTAGCAGATCTATAACCTATCTGCAGGAGCTTGTGAAACTAGTCATATATGGTGAGATGGCTTTAGCACTAAAACCGGCTAAAACATCTTGTAATCTTTGGTTATCCCATAATTGGATAAGATCTTGACCTTAAGTGATAGTGATCATCATAATAAATTGGATAGGATCTTTCTGTATCACCTAGGCTTAGATGATACTGCCTTGCAGTGGTATTGAACTCAGAAATAGTACTTGGTGACCTGGGAGTGCTACCACTGCACTATTGACCCACAGGTCTGATAATATTATAGTATTTATTAAATTTTTTTAACTAATATTTTTTTTTATTAATGATTTTTTAACTTTATAAATAAGAATTTATTATAAATAAAAAAGTTATAATAAATCATAATTAATTTATAAATATAAAGATATCTTATATTTAATACTAGTTTTTTTTTTTAAAACACATAATCATGTCACTTTGACAAATCTTTATTGAGATATTCAGAAATATCAAAATATTTTATAGACTTTTTCACAAAGTGATTAACTTATTATTGTATATTATTAGTTAAAGAATTATACTACTTAAAAATATGAAAAGTCTATTAAACTAATTTGAACTAAACAAAACTAAGTCTAAACTAAATACTCTAAGTTAGATTTAGAGAACAATATTATACTCTTCTAGTAGATTAGTATAGTGCCTCTAAGTTAATCAGGATTATTATCAACAGTTTGTTACTATCGATTATCTCCAAAAATGATAAATTACTAAAGTTGATACTAGGAAAAAAGGGAAAAGTGAATACAATTCAAAGCCTTTCAAAAGGTTCTTACTCCATTTCATAGTTTTCTTTTGAAAAGGGTTTGCTTAATTAAAATATTTTCTAAACTTTATAACATTTAAGAAACTTAACCATTTCTGAAATTGACTTTAAGAAAAATATTTAAGTAACTTATTTTTCTATTAATGTACAAATTTGTTTATTACTACTGAAGCTAGCACTATATTAAGAAAAAGTTTACCTAACAGAAATAAAAAAAATCTTTTCAAAAACTTTGCCTAACTGAGATAGAAATTTGGAGACCTCAGCTTTTATTTAAAAAAGTTTTTTCACTATATAAGGAACTTAATAAGAGATGGAAGTTGGATCTTTTTTTCCTATCCATTACTTATCTTTTGATATCATAATTGTTTTCTATAATTTGAATATACACAATTGAAGGGAACACTTTTTTTAGAACTTTCTTTTCTATATTATCAATAATGTATTGAGGCATATGAGTGTGATTAATAAGAGCTTGTTTATATTTCAAAAATTGATATGTTTCATGTTAGCCAATTACCTTTGATAAGGATTTATACTATCCAAAATTTAGAGTCAAACTGAGATAGGCAAAATTCTCTAAAAATAGGAGCTCTAAGAGAACCAAGACAGTAAAAAAAAAAGAAAATAAGTCTTTTTACTGTAAAAAACCTCTATAAGCCTCTTGTTTTAAAGGTTAAAAAGATCTTCAGTTACTTCACAATCAATTTTTCTTCTTTTGGGAACTTTTTTCTGTATTTTTATTTACTATGAAATAATATTATACATATGATGATTTGTATATGATAAATGTATTATATATTATATATACTAACTAGTTCTATTAAGGGAAACTACATGATGTTCTCTTAATTTTTTTTAAAACAATTTTATAGAATAATCTAATTATCAGACTATTGCATGTACTCTAATCTATTTCAGTTTCGGGACTTTGATATGATCTGCAGATTTCTTTTTCTATTAAGATCTTTCAATGATTCATCATAAGCAAGTTTGACCATGCTTTTATGTATTCCACTGATACAATATTTACTCTCTTCAAGACTTCAATCTTCTTGACTTGACAATTTTTTTATCAGTATGTAAGATTGTTAGAGTATCTTTATCAATCCAGTTTCTATTCTGGTTGACTATGAGATCAGTTCTATTTTTCTCCACATTATTATGATAATAATAAGATATTGATCATTTACAACACCCATAAATTAGCCTGATTTGATAGAGATCAGCTATAGGTGATGTTGTATTATAACAGATCCTTTCATTTCAAATATTGATAAAATAATCAGGACTATAACCAATGATAAGTATTAACTTGTTATCCAATAGATTTGTTTTATTGTGTGTAATATTTTTTCACTTGGCTTCTACAGTGCATTAAGAAAGTCTTTGGACAAATTTTTGTATCACAAAGTTAATCAATGTAACTTTTCTATTTTTAGTTAGAATTTTATCAAATAAAATAATACTTATTGGTTATTAAAGTGATCTGAATTTTTTTGTAATACAATATCTTGCATCACCCTAGTTTTTTTTTTTATCAACCAGAGAAATGGGAGCTTATATTGATATATATGCAAAAGCAATACAGCAACAATAGGATAAAGGAATACAAACCGCTAGAGAAATATGCAAAAATATGGGTCTTCTGAGATCTACGATATACTATAACCTAACTAAACTAAAAAAAAATGAAAATGTAACCCATCGAAAGTGCAATGACCACCCTTTAAAAATTTCTTCCGAATATTCAAAGCTATTAATAAGGTGAATAAAAAAAGATTCTTCAATATTAACAAAAGCATTAAGTATTATGCTACTAAAAAAAGAAATTCAGGTATCTCACGTTACTATTTGGAAACATTTGAACCAGCTTGGCTATACAAAAAGTTGTGCCGAGGTAACACCAAAGCTTATAGAAGTATAAATTCAAAAGTATGTGGAATAGATGAAAAAATATCTCAATTATAATTGGAATCGAATAGTTTTTTCTGATGAAATAGCCTTCCAATTGTTTAGGAACACCGTAAAATATTGGCATAAAAATAAACAGCCGATACGACGAATTCCAAAAATAAAAAAAAAATCTTTGCTTGGGGTGGGTTTTGGAAGAATGGTAAAACTAATCTTTTTTGTTTTGAGAATATAATGACAGATCCATTTTATGTAGAAATTTTGAAAAATCAGTTTTTCGGAATTAAAAAAACACTTGGAAGTCATTGGATATTTCAGCATGACAATGATCCCAAGCATACAAGCCACATAGTAAAAGAATTTTTAAAAAAAGAAGTTTCTGAAGTCATGGTTTAGCCTTCAAACAGCCCCGATCTAAATCCTATAGAAAATTTATGAAACCTTGTTAAAAATAATGTTGAGAAATGGTGGCCAAAAAATCTGAATAAATTAAAACAATATATGGTAGAGGAATGGGATAAAATCCCTAACAGTACTTTAGAGAATTTATAAACTCAATGAACGACCATTGTAGGCTTGTAATAGATAAGAATAGTGATCATATTTCATATTAAAGTTATCACAATAAATTTTAAACTTTTTAGCTTTCTAATAAGCTATTATACATATGATTTGATTCATTCATTGCAGAGTTATTGTCATGTGAAGACTTTCTTAATGCATTGTAGATGATATTGAACTCTGAATCTTATGATTGTGACCTGGGAGCATTATTACTATGTTATAGACCCATAGATTTTATATTTAATACTAGTTTATAATTAAAAAAATAATAATAAATTAAGAATTTATTATTATCAAAAATTTTTTTGATAATATCTATAATTAAATTAAATTTTTAATTTATTAATTAAATAAATAAATAAATATATTTTTATTAAATAGTATAATAAATTATATAAATACTAAAAACTTTTTAGAATAGACTAAACTCCCCAATAATATTAGACTAGTAGTAATAGAAATCTAATTAATTATTACAATAAGAGAAATTGTTATAATAAATTAGAAAGTTTATTTTTTATAAGTAATAGTAATCAAGATCCACTCTATTAAATTCTATATAACCTAAAGTAAAGAAAAAAAATATTTTAATTACTCTTGAGATTAGTATTAGTTCAATTAAGAATTATCAAAAAAGAATTAGATCTTCAGGAGAAATCAATACTAGTTGAAATTGTATCATTTGGCTGCTGAATTATTGCTGAATTTGGCAAAAATTAATAATAAAAGATTGACAAATTATTTATGATTACTACCACTCAGCATTAAAAATATCAGTAAAAAATTGACAAAAAATATCAGTATACTACAAAAAAAATTCAGCATAATATCCAATAATATTGTGACAAAAAAAATTTTTATACTACATCAAAAAATTTTTTTGCATATTGTAACCATTAATTCGACAAAAAAATTGATACTGCAGTAAAAAATTCAACAAAAAAATTGATACTGTGGCAAAAAATTTGGCAAAAAAATTGATACTATGGCAAAAAATTTGTAAAAAAATTGATATTGTGACAAAAAATTCAACAAAAAAATTATTGTGAAAAAAAATTCAGAAAAAAATTACTGTAGAAAAAAATTCGACAAAAAAATTATTATAGCAAAAAATTCAAATTTCATGAAAATTATTAAAAAATTATAAAATCAATTGACTAAATTATTTATTATTTTTCTTTTCCTTCTCTTCCTCCTTTTTTTTCTTTTTCACTTGTTTTTCTTTTCCTTTAAAGATCTTAGCTTGACTCTTTTAAAACTAGTTTCAATTAGTTTTACATTACCAAATATTTTTCAATATACATGGTGCAACTCAAGAAACTACCAAAGTAGAATTGATCAAATATGAATATCTGCACATAAAAGCTGAAACATTATAGATGCTTTTATTGATCAAGAAACAGGTTCCTCAATCAACAGTGATCACACTGCAACTATTTGTCAATTAGAAACATGGCAATTCACAATACCCAAACACCAGATACACTGTAAAAAGAATACTAGATTTAATTGGCAGCAAACATTAGAAAAGAACTGGATCAAATTTCAACAAGAAATAGAAAATTCTATCCAATAATATGGACCACAAAAAACCTCCATAGATGACCAATGGAATCTTATCAAAGACTTAATCTTGAAAGCAGCCCACAAATTCATCAAGAAAATTAAACACAACAAGAGATCCAACTGCATGACACCCAACTTACACACCTTATCACAAAATATCCTCCATCTTCAAAAACTATTACAATTAGGAAATTCAATATTAAAATTTCCCAACAACTACATGATCAAAAGCTTAAAAAATCATTATGACATGATACCATTAAAACACATCAATTTCCCTGAACTATCACAACACATAACAGAAGACTACCTTCAAGCATTAGAATAATGGACAATGCAGATCAAACACTGCCTTATATAACAAAAAGCAGCTCTTAAAATCTTAAACAATTACAAAACATGCCAAAAAATTTGAAAAGCGATAGACAAAAGATTGAAATTCATGTCATCCAACAGAAAAGCAATAATTAACTCCATTCTAGACAAACCGCACAACTAAATCATCATGAACAGAATAATCATACACAATCCTCACACTAATATAATCACAGATCCTAGTACGATTAAAGAAACTGTCAGAGATCATTTTTATCAATGGACAAAAAGACGAAATATATAAGACATTAGCCAATGGCCCGAATGGCAAAATGAATATTTTCCTCAACCTCACATCAAATAAAAATGGTATAATTCACTTTTAAAACCTTTTATAACAAGTGAAATTCAACAAGCAATCAAATCCAGAAACAATGCTTCTGCTTCAGGACCTTCTCAAATCTCATATTGCATATTCAAACATCTGGGCCTCAGTATAATAAAATATATAACAACACTATTCAATAACATACTGAACAATCAAAAGGTTTCAAAAAAATGGCATGAGGGCTCAATTTACTCCATTCTAAAACTTCAACCATGGAACAATAATCTCAATATAACAAGACCTATTACACTTCTAGAAACAGATAGAAAAATATTCACCAAATATATTAATGACCGCTTATCTCATATATTTTAACAGTATTCAATCCTATTATCACTTAATTGGGCTGCTTTACCTGGCTGCAGTACACAAGAACCAGTCCATATTTTACAAAATATAATAGAACATGCCAAACAAAACTCTCAGCAAGCCTGGATCCTTAGTCAAGATATGAGCAAAGCTTAT
>CAJVPT010005295.1:0-12356 GCA_910592055.1 Acaulospora colombiana | reverse complement strand
CTATACATATTTAATACATTATGTGTCGCTAAAGCTAAATCTACAACTAACTCACTCGTCTTTATCAAAACTTGACTTTAAGTACAACTTTGGAAATGATATGTCGCTCCACTTACAGTTCAGGTGAATACCCTTCCAACTATAAATATCATTGCCTGCAGATCACTACTGCAGATCTCTACATAAGTTCTGACTAGGGTTAAAATTCCATCCACTTACCACCTGTCTGGATCCACTGCAATATTGTTGTGGATATGTTTGGGTCTGTCTTTCCATTTTCAATAATATATGCTTGATTATCGGGTACTGCCGGTCTAGAGTTCATGGGTCTTGACCTTCTTCTTATCTTGTCTTTATGGTAGACTCACTGATTTCTTTCCCATTTAATTATCTTCTTATATCGGGGATGCCAAATCTCTTTTCTAATCTGATTCAATATTTTCCCTTGTATTTTCCTGATCCATCCTTGAATTTTGAATCCAATTTTCTTGCCTAGGCATCTGAGGTTTCCACCTTCTTCGACTATTTCCTGCTCTACCAGTCCTAAGCAAAAGTTTATGGTGTCTTGACTTATTTTTGATACATGGTCTATACTCTTGATGATCCAAGCTTTTAGCTCTATTTCTTCTTCCTTGGGATTGATCATTAATATTACTTCCTTTTCTTTTATTTCTTTTTCCCTTTTTTTCCTTAGCTTCACATATTCTTGCTTCACTTTCATGATAGCTTTGTCTGGTATAGTTTCCATTTGTGTCTTGTAGACTGGACATTCTACTAGGTGCTCTATAGTTTCATCTTGATTTTTGCACTCTATACATTTTGCACTTTTGTATAGATCCAGTCTTCTTATATGTAGTTTGGTAAGTATTGGCAGTTCATTATTCATTATTTTAACCATAAAGCTTTTCTTTTGTGAACTTTTGAAGGACGTATCCCATGTATGTTCTAGCTTCATTCTTTTCCATACCAAATTCCATGAGTAATTTTGATGGTTTTTGATCTGATGTTCCCATTTCGTTTGTATTCTATTTTGTTGTGTCCATTGGTATGTGACAATTTTACTATTGATTGTTTTTAAGAGATGTCTAATTGGGCAATCTACTGTGACATCTTGCCACTTTATTGCTGTTAAGATTTTGCTAGAATTAAGTCTCTTCCACTTTATACAGAGAAATTTTAGTGCTTGTTTTGCTAATTCGTCTGCCACGTTGTTGAAGTAGTTATCTGAGTGTGCCTTGACTTTAGTTAACTGAAGTTTAATCTGCTTCTTATTAACAATTTCTAGTACTCTCACCCATAATAACCAGTTTTTTTCTTTCAACCATCTTTTGCTAGTTATTCGTGGATCAGTGACTGATAATTTTTTCCATTTGTTAATACATGATGTGCTATCAGTACAAATTTCAACTTCTCTATCTATTGATACTACTAGTAGTATTGTCATTATGACTACTAATTCTGCCCTGGTTGAAGATGGCCAGTTTTCAACACCTGTTTGGAACTTGCTATCTGCACCACCTCCTTCTGTTTGAATCCATACAGCTCCTATTCTAACATCCTTTTTACCATAGTTTTCTAATGATCTGTCTGAATAAAAAACTAATTTACCCTGGTCTTGCATGTTTTTCTTTAATATATCTATTAAGTTATTTTGGTGTAAACCTTCTATCACATTTTCTTTAACAATTTCTTCTTCCCAATTTTCTATATCTATATGAGAGTGGACTTTATATATTGGATCTTGATTTTCTTGCGAGTTTCTTGTAGCTTGGTCAAATAATTCTGTTTCTATTGTCTGCTTGTTTCTGGGGATCAACAAATCTGTTGCCAGTTTTGTTTGCTTTCTATGATTCAAGTAGGGAACTATATATATTACTTTAACTGGTCTAACAATCATACATCAACTTCCTTTTGTGGTGCCATTTTTACATCCTTTGCATGCTTATAGTTTTGTGTTTAAAGATTGATTATCTCCTTCACAAACGTAATGCCACATTTCCACCATATTTTTATCCATATTGTGACCTATTTTTTCCCAGATTACTGTTTTTTCTTCTGTAAAGGTTACTCCCCATATTTTGGTTCTTTGATCATGCTTCTGTGGAAGGTTTGGATATTCTGGCCTCCATTTTTTCCATTTATCTATCGACCAGTTTGTAACTAACTTTTTCACCTCATCATTATCAAAATGTCTTTCTAATCTAGAAAACCACTCTGGTATTGGTCCTTTACTAGTGTTTTGCAGCAACTGTACCATTCTCCATTTTCTTATATTATTTGTTTCTAATTCTATTAATTGATCTATATACATTAACTTGTTATTACGGAGTGAGGGTATTGCTTTGCAATATATATTATTCCCAATATATGATCTTATTGAGATGTTGCCTTGTTTCCATTCAAAAATGTTGCTCCATTTCTAACTTTCGAATGAAATATCCATTTCTTTTGCTGCTATCAGAGTGTTAAGTGCAAAGTTTCCTTTATTCGAGATATGGTTTAGTGACTTTGATGTGAAGAGGTTATCAGGTTCCCAATGTTTAAGCTGGGCTTGTTTCAATCTTATTATTGTTGTTATTCCTGTCAAACCTTGATCGTTTAGAACATTAAATAAGCCTGTTATCTGGCTTTCTCTTTGAAGAGCCCATATACTTTTTAATCCATATATTTTTGGATGGTGTATAGTACTGTTGGGTATTGTACTGTATAGAGAGATTTTGTTTTTAAACAGTTTTCTATATGCAGATGTTAACTTATTGCATAGTTTCCAGGGTAATGCACTATGCTGCATTCTAAATTCTATTCATGGAATAAGGACTCTATTAATAATATATAGTTCTTGTTTATCTGTTATTTTCTTTTTGTTGAGAATCTTGGTTACTGTCTCTATTTCCCTTAGCATTCTTTCTGTAGTTTCCGTGGCTGATTTTCTATTTCCTATCCAGATTCCTAGAAACCTTGCATGTTCTGATCTGTCAAGCTCTTTGACTGGTTCTTCTTCTATTCCTGCATGAACTATTCCTGAGTCCTGACTTGGATTTTTTATTGTAATGAGTATAGATTTTTGACTATTTATTTGTGTATCATTGGCTTTGTAGAAGATTCTTGCTGTTTCTAAGATATTCTCTATATCTTCTTTAGACTTTGCAATCCAAGTAGTATCGTCCATAAATGCAATGGCAGCTAGTCTGGTTTCTAGTTTGCTTTTCTGGTGTTGTTTTAGCTCTGCATCCCATGCTATAGTCATACTGTAACCTTTTGTATTATCATTTTGGATCTTACATAGTAACGGGTTATAGAATATTCTCCACATCAAAGGTGAAATGGTTTCTCCTTGGTCTATTCCATCCTTGGCTGTGATAGTGTTTGAGAGGTCATTTTTATAGATAATTTGAAATTCTCTATCTTGGAAGAGCCCTATTATTATTTCTATAAAGCTTTTTGATATTTTAATTCGTTTCATTGCTCTGTCCAACATTTCCAGACTGATTGTATCGTATGCCTTGGCTGTGTCTTGAAATAAAATCCATAGTTGTTTTTTATTTTCTCTTGCATCTTTGCATATGTTGTTCAGTACTTGTATTGGTTCTGCAGTACTTTCACCTGGTAGTCCAGCGAAATTTGGTCCATGCAGTACATTATGGATTTTATATATATTTGCAAGTCTATTGGTAAGTATTTTGGTGAAGCATTTGCAAGTTGTTTCCAGCAATACTATAGGTCTTGTATTTGCCAGTTCACATTGCCATGGCTTGGGCTTAGCAATAGGATATATGTAACTTTGTTTTCATTTGATTGGGGTATACTGCCAAGATAGTACTTTGTTGAATATGCTTCTCAGGTATTCTTTTCTTATTGGGCCCATCTCTTTTAACATTTCATAGTAAATTTGTGATTTTCCAGGGGCTTTGTTGTTTAATAGAGCTTTTAGTGTTCTATCCATTTCTTCCTCTGAGATTAATATGAGTAGTTCTTCGTACCACTGTTCTTGAATATATTCTTTCGGTAGGTATTCCTTCTGCCAATCCTCTGTTAGTGTTTCGAAATTGGCATTTCTTTTTTTGAAGGCTTCCTTGTGATATATTTGGAGCTCTTCATTGATTTTATATTTGTCTGTAGAAATATATGTTTAGTTGTCCTTCGTAATTTTGACTCTATCCAATATAATCTTTGTTCTAGTCTTATTAGTTAACGATCTAACCATCCTTTTCTGGTTTCCCCTAAGATCTTCACATCATTTTTCCAGAGCTTTTTTTACTTCTTCTTTTGTTTCTTTTGCTTCTTTATTATAGCTTGCAATTTTCAGGCACTCAATTACTTTTCTGATTTCAGATATTATTCTTTTCCAAGGAATGTTTGATATGGTATTGAATTGATTCAGGTCGTTTATTTTGAGCTCAGGATTTTTCTTATTATGATTATCTATGATCTTTTTCAGAGATATTAGATCATTTGTTTTTCTGGAAGCTGCTGCTTT
Organism: Acaulospora colombiana; assembly: GCA_910592055.1. Taxonomy (NCBI): domain Eukaryota; kingdom Fungi; phylum Glomeromycota; class Glomeromycetes; order Diversisporales; family Acaulosporaceae; genus Acaulospora; species Acaulospora colombiana. The sequence continues at coordinate 7,879 of CAJVPT010005295.1, read as the reverse complement.
CTTGGTTAAACAGCTTATTGCCTGGGCTATTCTGAAGTGTATGTATTCTTTGCTCTTTGATCTGTGTTTCTTTACTATTTGTTGGTTTCATATAACTATTTTTTTTGTCTTCAGTTTACTGTAAGCTACCTGTATTATTTGTTCTTCAAAACAATTCCACATTTTATCTATTTGTCTTTTTTTTTCTTCTTCTTCTATCTCGTAACTTATTATTGGTTTAAGGAATATGTTCAGCTTATGGTCTAGACTCTCTTTGAATTCATTCCATTGTTCTTTTGTTGACTCCTGGATATTCAGTTTTGTTACTTTCTTAGGGAACATTTTTGTTGGAGGGTCTCTACTAAACAGATTTTTGTCTTGTACTGTCATAATCAACATTGTATAATCACTTCCAGTAGAGTCACTTGTATCTAGGTTTTCAAAGGATTCCATGATATGATCTACTATGTTACCTGATGTCTAGATATAATCTATTCTGCTATGACTGGTTGTATCTGCACGAGTGGGGGTTTTGTCTTTACCTTCCCATACTGCTTGGATATCAATAAATCCCCACTCATCAAGATCTATAAAAAGGGAGATTTCTGGTTTCCATAATGAGGTAAAGCTTGTTCATGATATTGAGAACCTATCTTCTATAGGATTATAGGCTGCATTGAAGTCACCCATCACAATTATTTGAAAGTTATTTTCGTGCTTCGTTTTGATCAGTTTCTTGATTCTTTTTTGATATAGTATTCTCCTCTTTTTATCGCTTGGTAAATAGATTTGTATTATACTAATTTTGTTATTCTTGGTTAAGAAATTGGCTACGATTATATGACCCTCGATACGATCGATAGATGCCACCTTCTTTTCTAGGTCTCTTTTAATTAGCAGACTTATACCGGCTCCGTATGACATTTCTTCATTGACACTATAATAATGTTTATATAAGCCTTGATTTTTGAATACCCATTCACTATTTGTATCTGTTAACTTTGTTTCACTGAGACCCATAATTCCAATTTTCTGTTCGGTTATTTCATCTATAAGTCTGTATTGATCTATTTTACTTGTTATTCCTTGTATGTTGTGAGTAGCAATCCTAATCATCTTATTTATTGTACTAGCAGTTTTCTTTCCCTTTTTGTTTGCATTGTTGATAAAATTATATATTTCGTTTCTTATAAACCTACTTATCTCATCTAAATGTTGGTGCGCTATTTCTTTTTTATAATTATTATTATCTGTGTCCATATTATTGTTGCTTGTTGAGGGACTGTTGGATCTGCTATCCCTCTGATTCTGTATTTCAACCAATGCACCTTTTAGGAGTGATCAGCTTCTTTTCTATATCTATTTCTTATAGTAGGTTTGTGTTCTGTTTCCAGATTATGTATTCTATTACTGAGGTTCTCTAAGTTATTTAAGATCAGTTGCAAGGATTCCTGTTGTTTATCATCTTGCTTTTCTGCTTGATCATAGGTAGGGTTATTTCTGTAATATCATCTTCTATTTTGTGGACAATAGGTTCTTTGTTGCTTCCGGTGGCTGGATTAGAAGACTGTATTCTGTCTTTTCTTTTGACTCTTCTTCTGGCACTGAATCTTGTTGAGTTTTCTACTTCTATTGAAGAATCGGAACTCTGACTCGTAGATTCTAGATCTGATATGGAATCATTCTCATTCTCAGTTCTAATATCAGTTGATCTTGGTATTCTGTTATCTTTATTATTCCTAGTTATCGCTTGTACCATTCTTGAAGAAGAATTATGCTGTTTGGAAAACTTTGCACTCCATAACAATCTAAACCCTTGTAAAAATATGTGTTGTTTACAGGCACTATCAAGATCTTCCCTGGTTTCAAAACATACTACTGTGAAGTTTCATTTCTTTAGTGTAAAAGAGTTCAATAGTGTGTAACAGGCTTTGGCTTTTGTTTCTCCCAGAGCTCTAGCCACCAGGCTTGTGTATATTTTATTTGTACCAAAGAGTCTTGCTGAATGTGTGTTTCTATCTATTAAAATATTATTAATATCCCTATCTGATAGTTCTTGTTTTGTCACTATCATTCTTGATATTTCTGTTCCTATGGGTGTTATCCATATATTTTCTAGGTTAGTGGTAATATATTTATGTTGTTTAATACATACCCATGCTCTAACTTTGTCTCTTTTGTAATTATATATATTGATATTTTTTATTTCTCCATATCTTTTTAGATGATCTTTTAGCTGTAGTCTACCTATTTTATTGTCGATGTCTACCAAGCTGATATATAAAATTCCTTCTCTTTCTTCAGGTTTTAACATTTAAAAGAATTTTTTATTATCTTTGATATCTCTTCTATTACTCTGGATTGTAATGTTATATATCTTTGGGGTTAATTGATGAATACTAAAATTTTCTTCCTTATGGTTGATTTCTGCCAGATATTTCATTATATCTTCTTCTTCGTTAACATAGAATGTTAACCAATCATTACCATTTATGAATTCTTGATGGATAAATTTTTGTTTGTCTACTGGTAGCTTGAGTAAACCTCTCATATAAGCAATTGATTCTTCTTTCGTTTCTCCTGGAATATTAGCAGACATCACCCTGATCTTGTATACTCCCTTTTGACAAATGAAGTATGGATTGTTGGTTATAGATTTTTGTCTGTTTCTGGTGATATAGGTACTGCATTCTGTTATGTTTGGCCCCTGTATTTTTTCTTGAAGTTCATCCATCATTATTTCTTCTTGTTTGTTGGCATCTTTCATTGTTATTTCATTTTCTACAATAGCTTCATTTTCTATGTTTGTGATGATTTCCATTGGCTGACTATTGTTTCGAATGTGTTCAATATTCTGTGTATGTACCTTTTTAATGATATCAATGTGTTCTTCGTTAAGGAATTGCTGATATAGATCTTCTTCTTTTCCTTTTCCTTGTTGCCATAAATAGCTAATGTGTCAGCTCAGCACTCTTTCTTTGTGGAATATCATTTTGTCTACCCCTAGTATTCTAGCAATAATACTATCTATAATGGTACAAGTTTCTGGAGAAGATGCTCTAGAAACAGTGCTAGAGTTGTTATGTTTTTGTTGTAGTATTTGCTGGGTTGCCCATAATTTGTTGTCTGCGTTGTATTTTTTGGATAGATTTACTAAAGTATCCAAAATTTTCTCCTCTCTTTCTTGTACTATATGTAGTATTGCTTTAGATCTATTCATATTGTTAAATAATATTATTTAATAAAGATTATTCTTTTGTAGTTTGTCATGTGTTGTGCTATTGTTGTTTTGATTTTCATATAGCGGTTATTACGTGTTTTATTTTAATTTTATTCTATTTTTAGAACACCGGTAGACACTAAATAATGCTGTTGTTATCTTCACGTATTGTTTGTTTACTTGTTTATCTCTCTTTTATTCTATTTTTAGAATACAGATAAACTCTATTGTTATTGATGTTTATATTTTCCTTATTTTGGTAATCCAGAAAAACTTGTTGTGTTGTTTACAAGTTTTGGATGATCCTATCCTTATTGATTGTTCTTGTTATAGTATTTGTGTAGTCGATCAATCAACTTGTTTTGGTAAAGAATTATCTATGTACTTCTTTTACGTGTTCGTGATCACGTAACATGTTTTGAGATAGGTTTGTTGTTTTGATATGTATGTATGTTTAGACTGTCTTGTCTTTAGAGAGCTTTAATATCCTTCTGAGCCTTGAGATGGCTGAAGCAACTTGATTTATCGAGTAAGCTTAGTTATTTTGGAGGTTCCTTGCAATGTCGAGAAAGGTGTTAACCTGCACTGGCCTGGCTGTAAGCTTGTGAAATTGATATTGGCTCCCTTTTATCTGACTGTGAATCAGTTTCAGTTTCTTTTCTCTTTCTCTGTAAAAATTTTAGAAAAAAGAAAAAAGGAGGAAAAGTTAGTACAATAACTACAATTGTTACCAGTATAGTTCTTGAAGTGATTTGTTGTATCTTGGTATTGTGTCTTGAAGAGTTATGTTGTTTCTTCTTTTGTGTTTTTCAAACTGTTTCCCAGTTTTTCAAGAAATTACCATAAAAGGAAATTTTCTAAGAAATTGTGGATTAGCGGAAAGAGTTTTTTATGATAACTTTCAATTTAATCTTAACTGTACTAACAGATTCTAGAACTTTACCTTTAGAACTATGATAATTGTCTGAATATTCTTTACCTCAAACTATACTAGCAGACTTCATAACCTGAACTTTCTAGCTTAAAATATTTAAATTTGATGCTATACTTAATTGAAAACTTGTCAATTAAAACTGATTCAATTTACAGATAGTGAAAAGAAAGAAAATATGTTATTTTCTAAGATCTAAATAAATAATATTTAAATGTATTGGAGAGATCATTGAAAACTTATCAAGTATATTATCAGGAAATTTTTTTGGCAAAGATCTTTGAAAATTTTTGGGTGTAAAACTCTGGAGGTATTCTGTTATCATTAGAAGTCTCCAGAGTAAAGATTTATATATAGAATTCTGGAGATTTTCAAAATTTTTAAATTTTAATAAAATAATTTCATATTATTATTAAAATATTTATTTTTTAAAAAAATTTTTTTTTTTAATAGTCATACTTACTGGACTTTATTGATAAGTTATTAAGGAGTTATACAAAGTTATTTTATAAGAGCAATTCTTATATCTAATCTATACTATCCTAAACCATTCGACATACCCTTAGATTTTATCTAATATAGATACCATTCTGTCAGTTGTCTTGTTGTGTCTGGGCACTCCTGGTGTTCCAAGGATCCACTAGAGGGCTTCTTTTTATATTCAAAGAGCTATTTGGAATTGTTCGATTCGTAGGATCTGTTATATCTTATGGAATGTATATTTTATAATTGACATCCTTTTACCATGCTTAGTCCTCAGAAAGTTAGTTGTCCATTGATATTTTTCAGGTTCCATGCGGTCCCATCAAGTTTTCCAGCAGCCATTGGTGAGCCAGATTGATGACTGTAGTTTTCCAGTGATCATTTTTAACCACTCTTCAAATATGGGCTTTCCAGGGGTTTCTCTTGATTACTTTGTACAGATTGCTCCTCCTATTAGAATGGTTACCTTGATGATTATTTCTGAATTTCTTCTTCTAGAGTCTACTCCTGTAATCCTCCATTGTGATTATTCAACTTCATCACTCCTCATTGATGATGCGCAAGGTCCAATCTCTGGTAACCATTGGTGATAGCGATCAAAGATCTCCTAGTATGTGTCCAGTTCTTATATTTTGCAGCTGGTACATGTGACCGAAGTTTCCCAGACCTCCCATAAGATTGAAGTTTTTAAGAAAAGGTAGATTCCATATGAGATCGATAGGTTCCTGATTTTTATCATTGTCTTTCTTGGCATTCTTAATGTCTGTGCATATTCCAAGTGGTAGTATGTCATGGCTTGTTTTCCTAGTACTAAAACTGATCAGGACCTGTGTGACCTGATTTATGACACCATAGTCAGATGGTGGGTTTCTATAGGTTGTTTTATGTTTAAGTATGCATATGGCTAATTAGCATGCATTCTTATATCACGTAACCTATAATGCAAATATTGTTCTAAAGTGGAATTTAACCAGTAACTTGTGAATGGTGACCTGGGAGCACACCCACTGTACTATTGACCCACAGGTCTTTTTAAAAATTTATTTATTGAAAATTACTTTTTTTTCATATTTTTATTAATTATTTACATTATTTATTGTCAAAGTAGATCTTTTTATTTCTACATTTTCCAGTTGCAATCTCAGATTATTTTTATTATTTTCTACTTCCTTTGGAGTACTTTGAAGTTTAATATCTTCCTGCTTATGTATTTTTTGATCTTCATCACTTGAATTACCTTCTGTAAATCTGATTTTCTTTTTAAATTTTTTCTAAAATATATCATAGTAAACAAATAACATTATAATATTTCGAAAAATTTTAAAATTTATCTTATTTTTTTCTATTTTGCTTTTAATTAATGTTTTATTGATTAAAATACTTTTATTACTCGAATTTAAAATCATTTGACATATTATGATAGTGAATGCAACTTATTCTTCGGAAACATATCCTTTTGACCAAACTTTTTTGAGAATACATTTTATTACATTTTGGTTTTTTTCCCTAAGACATATATGAAGATTTTTGAAGCACTCTTAAGTTTTTCGTAAAATTTTTCAGGTCATAATTTTAATAGTGGTTGTATTTGTATTGATTGTATCCAGAGAGTTTTTATCAAAGACTGAAAATATGATATTTCAGATTTTTGAAGCTATGGTTCCTCAAAGTGATCTTTGTTGTTTTACAAGTTATTAAATAAATAATATTGTTAATAAATTTATTTATATTATTAATAACTGCAATAATTACTAATATAGCATCAAAAACTCTTTCCACTGATCCTCTGACCACACACAAAAAAGATGTTCATAAGAAGTTTTTATACTTCCTTGCTAATAAATTCTTAATACTTTCCTTAAAACAACTTGAAGTATAATTTCAAGAGTCACTTCTATTCTTTCCCTATTGTTTACAAACCTCTTCACTCAAAAACTTGACTCCTAGTGACCAAGAAAAGTCAAGTAATACCTTTGATACCAATGGCAAGAAAGTTCCCAAAGAAAGAAAAACTGACTGTGAAGTATTAGAAGACCTATTTAATTTTTAAAGAGAGAGGTATATAAAGGTTTTTGATAACAGAAGGGCTTATTTTTCCCCTTCCAGTCACTTATGGGTTTCTTAAAGCTATCATTTTTATAGTTTTTTGAGGAATTTTGCCTATTTCAGTTTGATCCTGAATTTTTGGCAGCACAAATTCTCACCAAAGGTGATTAGCTGATATGAAACATGTCAGTTTTTGGAATGTAAACAAGCTCCTATTGGTCACACTCATGTGCTTTGATACATCATTGGTGATGTAGAAAAGAAAGTTTTAGAAAAAGTTTCTCTCCAATTGTATATATTCAACCTTCAGGAAACAATTATGATACTGAAAGACAAGTGATGGATACAAAAAGAAGATTCAACTTCCATCTCTCATTAAGTTCCTCAGATGGTAAAAAGACTTTCTTAAACAAAAGCTAAGGTCTCCAAGCTTCTATCCTAGTCAAGCAAAATTCTTGAAAAGATTTCTTTATCCTGATCAGGTAAACTCTTCCATAATATGGCACTGGCCTCACTAGCAATAAGCAAATCCATACATCGGAAGAAGAATAAGTTCCTCAAACATTCTTCTTGAAGTCACTTTCAGGAATGGCTAAGTTCTTCAAATGTCATAAAGCTTAAAGAATATCCCAATCAGGCAAACCTCTTTCAAGAGAAAACTGTGAAATGGAGCAAGAACCTTTTGGAGGGCTTTGATTTGCATTTCTTCTTTCCTTTTTTCCAGTGTCAACTTTAGCAATTCATTATTTTTTGGGATAATTTACAGTGACAAACTATTGGCAATGACACTGGTTGACTTAAAGGTACTATTGTCAAGCTACTAAAAGAATGAAATATTGTTCTCTAAATTTGACTTAGAGTACCTAGTTTAGACTTAGTTTTTAGTCTGAACTAGCTTAGTGAACTCCTCATATTTTTTAAGTAGTGTAATCCTTTAACTAATAATGTACAATAATGAGTTAGTCACTTTGTGAAAGTCCATAAAATATTTAGGTACAGTATTTTTTATTTCTCAATATCTCAATAAAGACATGCCATTGCAACATGATTGTGAATTAAAAAAAAAAAAACAATATTAATGAATAAATTAGTAACTTGAAATAAAATAATAAACTAAGTAAACAAGAATTAATTTATAAACTATAATTAAATAATAATTATATAATTTAATAATAAATATAATCCAATAATAAACATAAATAGACTTGTGAATCAATAGT